>PVKZ01004637.1:0-75264 GCA_004027375.1 Macroglossus sobrinus | reverse complement strand
AGGAGAGGAGAGGAGAGGAGAGGAGTGTTAGAGTGTTAAGGGGGAGGGGGAAAAGCAGAGACCGTGGATCAAAGGCCAAAAAGAGAGATGAGAGGGAAAAGAGAGTGGGAGAGGGATGAGCGAAAGAGAGATTGATAGGGAGTGGGGAGTACAGAGAGAGTGGCGGGGAGTGGGGGTGAAGCAGAGACAGTGGATCAAAGGCCAGAGACAGGCCGGCGATGGGGATTGTGGGGAAGAGGTGAGGGGAGGAGGCTCGGCAGGGGAATTGCCGGGCCGGCGCTCGGGAGCTCCGAGCCGCGCGGCTCCCCGGGGAGACCGCAGACACTTTGCGGAGATGTTACTCCGGAGTTGGAGACGATGATAAATATGATAATTTGTATAAAATCTGAATGGGTCTTGTTTTCAGGGAGAATGCCTTGGATGATGAATGGGCCCGGCTCTCAGATAGATGGCTGATAAAAAGTGTATTGGATTGTTGAGAGCGATTTTAATTCTCATTCTGTACCTGCAGATGCCGCGGCCGCCGCGCCCGGCCTCCTCCTCCCTCCTGCCCACCGCGCGGGGCGGCCGGCGGCCTGGCCGGCCTCGGCGGCTCAGGAGGCTTCCGAAATGACTCTAATTACAGAGTTATTAATTTTAAGAGGAGGGTGAGCGGGGGGTTTATGATTATTAATCGAGCGCCAGCGCTCGGCTGCAGGGCGGGGCGAGGCACGAGCGAGCGCGCTCGGAGCATGGAGGAAGCACAGGCCCGGAGGCAGCTCCAAGCCCGGCGGGCTTCGCGGCGGCAGCGGCCGGGAGAGCTTCGGAAGTGGCTGGAAGCGGCAGAGTTCTCCTGCGTGCATTCCATATCCCTTACCCCTACCCTCAATCCCACCTGGACGTCCATCTTCTCGGCCTGGCCCGAGCACCGGCGCCGCCGAGCGTCTGGCTCTGGTACGGGGAGACAAATGGGTCTGCAGCCCTAGGACTGGGAGGTGAGGCTGTGCTCGATGGAGCGCACTCTCCCAGCTCCCACAGGTGTTGAGTGCCTATGAAGTCCCCAGACTGTGACTGACGCAGTGTGGGCTCATTTAAAGGCGTAAGATATCAACAATGATATTTATGGGGGTCCCTATTGTGTGCCAGGCGTGGAGCTGGGCTCTCTAATGCTCTAATTTCCCCATGCAGAAGGGATGAGCCTCCCACTTCTCAGATAAGGAAACTAAGAAGTGGAGGAGTGGGGAAAGGAAGAAAGCAGCAAGAGAGAAAGCTCCTAATTTAGTTAATCCGTCCAGTCACCTTCATCCTAGTGTCTTATCTTAATGATCTGGAGTATTGCCTAATACCCTGTCCATCTTGAAGGAAGATTTTCAAAAGAGTAGGCTGCAAACTGGGAACAGAAAGAAGTTTGTAAATAGTTTTGTTCCACTGTGCTGGCGCTTTGGGAATAACATCTGCCTGGCTATTGTGACTATTTTAAAAAATGCACAGGTCATTTAAAAGAGGCCATTCAGTGTAAAATTGGTTGAATTCCAGTCAAAATGAGACCCCTTCAAATATAGGCTCAGACCCCACTACCCTCCCCGCAAACACATTCATTACTACACTATCTGCTGGATGAGTTAAAGAATGCACAGATAGTCTCCACAGAACTGGATCATTCCAGAACTTCTTCAATTTCTACCTTTTGACAAAGATAACTCCTGCCCAAAGGAAAATAAGAAAGACTTGTGTGGGCCCAGATAAAGGAGGGATTGTAGGGTGGTTCCAATATTTAGGGGAGGACAGTTCTCTGGCCACAGTGAAGTCAGTTCTGAGAACAGTCAAAGTGCCCGTTGTGTGGATCCTGGGGAGCTGGAAGAGAGGATGAGCTCATAAGTAGAGTCCTCTGAGTTCCTCTGCAGTTCCCAGGGCACCTTGGCCAAGCTTATGGGGATCCATATGGGACAATCCAGGTCAGGCCTTCAGGTGGGGCATCAGGATCAGTCTAGAAAATTCTTGTCTGTGGCTGGTGTTGAGGATCAGGATCCACTGAGGCCTTAGCAGAAGCTGAGTCCAGATAGGATGAGGCATGGAGGGAATCTCCAGCCAGACCATATTGAAGTTGCAGGCCTGCAAGCTGAAAAAGCCTGAGGCCCTTGGAAAAGAACAAGGTGTGGCTGGGAAAAATCAGTTTTCGGGTAAAAAAAAAACAGCTCTTAGGGTGGGGCTCCAGGCTTCTTGCAGAGCCAGGTGAGGTCTAGTGGCCCTGCAGCCTTATAGACTTGGCTGTCTGGTCACAGGAACCAGGTCTGAATTTCCAAATTCAGAAGCCCTGGGCAGAGAAAAGAGCATGGAGGTGGTAAGGATCTGGAAGAGAAAGGGGAGGAGGGCTCCTGGTTTTCACCAAATGGATGCTCTGAAGGAGTCCTCTCAGACTCACTCAATCTCTGAGCCACAGCAAACATCTTTTCTCCCTCTGACTTCCATCTGGGAACAAGGAATATTTAGTATTGCATGTGCTTAAGAGCTTAGGTTATGGAGACAGTATCTGGATACAGATTCTACCTTTGCCATTGCCACCTACTGGCTGTGTGCTGTAGACAAGTTACTAAAATTCTGTGTTTCAGTTTCCTCATCTTGATTTCTCCAGGCTATTACTCTATTACTGTTCTTTGTGCCCCTGACATCATGTGCCTACACAGGAGACAATGCTCACTCAGTGTATGCAGAGGTCTGGGCCTGGGGTAGGCACAAGGAATGAACTGATGTGGTCAAATATCTATGTGCCAGGGCTTAATATACCTTTTATTCAATACCACCCAACAATTCCATAACACAGATATTTTTGTTCCTATTTTATAGATGAGAACATTTAGGCACAGTAAGTTCAAGGGATGTGCCCAAAGTTTCTTATAATGAGTACATATAAGAAAAGTGGTATCTACCTGAAGACCACCTTAGTACACTATTCACTCTTGGGGTGCTGTTCTCTCTGTCTTGGGGTTAGTGAGAAGTTATCCCCTTCTGTGGTGTGCATTGTTCTATGTGGCTGCCTGGCAAGGATGAGTAAGGTGAGGAGACAGCCTTCTCTCCAAACATGGTTTATGAGTTTCCACTTTTGTAACCACTACAGGGTGGGGGAATTGCAAGGGGAGGGGGTGGAGAGTCAGGGAAGAGACCAGAGTTGATACTCAAGTTACCCCAAAAGCAAGAAATCTTAATTTATCATCTCATCTCACAACACACACACACACACACACACACACACACACACACACACACACCCTCTCTTCTCTACCTTGCTCAGACTTGTTTTGAGACCTCCCATCTTCTCTAACTGAGACTATTTTCAAAATCTCTGCTGTTCTTACTACCTCCAGTCCACTGTCCACACCTCCAGAACAGTCTTTCCCCTCCAAATCATATATTTTATCTTACCCATTTAAAATCCTCAGGGGTATCCCATGGCCTAATGGAGCAAATCAAAACTCCTTAGCAAAAGTGCTCCTAGATCTAGGCCCTGCTCACCTCCCAGCCTTATTTTCCTTGCCTCATCCCTATCCCCCTTTTGGCCTCAAAGAATCCTTTGCAGTTCCCCAATTAAGTGGGTTGTTGCCCCCTCCCCATGCCTTTGCTCTTGATCTCCTGCCTGTGACTATGTCACCCAGCTATCCCCCGCATTTAATGTACATTAATTATTTTACCAGACCCCCATCCCCTTTAAGAAGCATTCTCTAACTCCCTCAACAGTGTTTCACCATGTTCCAGTCACCCTTCCAGCCCATATTGTGATACTTCACAGAGTTCCTTGGCTTATAGCTCTCCTTTTGCCAACAGGTAATGTCCTCCTTGAAAGCAGGGCCAGTGTCTGATTTACCTCTATAACCCCAGAATCTATCACAGAGCGAACCCAGGTTCATTGAGCGACTGGTGCAGGTGGAGCTGCCCTGCTTGGTCCGTGTCTTCCCAATTTCCTCAGCCCAAAGATTTCTGATTTAGGTATCAGTTTCATCTTGCCTCCGTGCACAAGAATTGACTGGGCTGCCCACCTCTCCTGGAGGTCCTTCCCCATCCCTCTCCTCTAGCCCAATTCTGTGGCTGAACTGGCCAGTGGACAAGGCAGGAGGGAGAGGAAGGAGAGGGGTGAGAAACAGAGTGGATTGTCCATTGCCCTATAAGTCCCAAGGCTGGGAAATTTGGGAGCATTAGTCATCTCAGGGGCTGCCTGATGGGCAAGGAAGCCTTCTCCTCACCGCGGGTACCACATGCACATAGCAGCACTGTTGGGGGTCTCAGTCTCCAGCCTGGCGTCCTGGGGGCTCCAGAGCACGGGGGCTCGAAATGAGTGAGACGGGGAGAAGGCGCTTCCACCTCTGCCTGAGCAAAAACCTCGTCAGTCGTAAGGGGAGATGTTTCCATTCATCCTGGCAATTTCCTTTTACTCCGGCCAGCATTTCCATTTTTCATCTCACTCAGCTTTTCTTCTGAACAGCCCCGCCTCTTCCCGCGATTCTTTCTCTTCTTTCCTTTCCTTCTTCCCAGTCTCAGGCCTGGGCAGTCCAGTGAGGGGCCCGGCCCCTAGAGCGAGCGGAATCTTCGCAGATCCTCTCTGTCGCCGCGGGGAGGCGGTTCAGGAAATGCGCCCTCCTCTGGCTCATGGTCGCGGTTCTCCCAGCGTTACTTTTTTCTCGAAGCTTTTGCCGGGCGCGTGGACCTGGAAGCTGGACATTAGCAAAGGGAGTGAGGGAGTTCTTCGAGGCCCTTTAAAAGGGAGGGGGTCCTAGCTGCCTGGACGCTGGGAGTGGGGGTGGGGACTGGTGCTAAGGTGCCTGAAGCCCGCCCTCCCCGCGTTCCCGCCTCCTTTCGCTCCAGGGCAGGAAGTCCCAAAGGCGCTCCCAAGAGAGAGCCTTGCACCCTTTATCTACCCATCCCCTGTCCAGCCACAAATCCAGAATTACACTCCACACATAAACACCATTCCTTACAGGGGTAGATAATCTTGTGCGCCCCCTATCCTGGGACTTGAACTTGGAGTCCGGGTCTGCGCGGGACCCGGCCTAGGGCCGGGAGCGCGCAGGCTGCGGGTTCTTGGGCCCTTGCGCGCGACCCCTGGCCGCCGCGGGGCGCGCTTTCACTGCCCAGCCTCGCAGGAGAGCTTTTGTAGAAAAACAAAAGCGTTTGTTTGCTCTTTCGGGTTTTATTTTCTTTATTCTTTTGTCTCCTCCTTAATCACCCTCCTCGCTCTTTTTTCTCCTCTAACTTCTTTCCTTCATTTTCCTTTTTTTTTTTTTTGTTCGCTTTTCTTTCTTCTCTGCCTTTCTTCTGTCTGTCTTTTTCCTGTATCTCCCTCTTCTATTTTAGCCTCCTCTCTGCTTCTCGGTCCCTCTCTATCTTTGGGTCTCCCTTCTAGGGCCCTTCGTTGAACCAGGGCTAGGGTCGCACCATCTCCCAGCATCATTTTTTCTGACTCCACCGCCTATTTCTCACTTTTTCGTTCTACTGGTGGCCCCAGTCCGGCGGGCTCGGTCTGGCTCCCCTGCTGCCTCCGCTGCCGTAGTGATTTATTTGCCTCACCGGGCAGAATCAGGTGCTGAACCGAGTCCCGGAACGAGGGAACAGATTTCTCCCAGGAAGGGTTTCGTGAACTAAACGATGATAATTACAGGGTGTGGGAAGCGCCGCTCCAAGAGGGGAGGCGCGCCAGGCCGGGCCCGGGCGGCCTGAGGGTGCCGGGCAATGGGAGAGGCCGGGGCCCGGCCGTGGCCCTCCCAGGCCACCTCCCCTGAGCCTCTCGCCCTGGCTTTTTGCCTTTCCCTGGGAACTTTCCCGTCTGAGTTAACTATTAACCGCCGGCGAGAGGCAATTTTCTTCGGAATTTCAGCGATTTCCTTTTCGCAGTGGAGGCATATTAACATGCAAATGGTGAGATTCTCGGCTTGAGTCTACGCGCAGACGAGGATGCCTCTACCCCTCCAAACATTGTCCTTCGCGACGGCGGAAAACTACAGCCTCGGCCCCCCGTGCTGGCGCAGGAAGCCGTGACCAAGCTAGTGCCAGGCCGGTGCCCCGGGTGAAGGTGGAAAAAGCCGAGCGCTCGTGCTTGGGGGCGGGGATAAGGGGGGGGTGGGAGCCTAACCCAGGCAATCCCCAGGAACCTAAGACTCGCCGCCCCGCACGGCCACCCGAGGAGCCTGCGACCAATACAGCCTGGTCCCTACTCGTAACCCCGCACGCGGGGACGCTTACGGAGGCGTTGGCAAACTTGGAGGAAAGTCTTTCCCACTTGCAGGACCCCCAGACTGTCCCTTACTTCCTCCTCCTTCACCACAGCCGAGCACCCCAAAAACACAAGTACACACACCCTGCTCTGGCTTGTGATTGCTGCAAACTTCGTCAAACTTGAGATGCTGGGTACAAAGTTCTCGTCTTTCCTCCTTCTCTCTCTTGCCGGCTTGCTCTTCCTGGGAGAGCAAAACCGGAGGCGGTTCTCGGAGTTCAGACCTGGGAAGGAGCAGTTTCCGAAAGTCAGTGTCTTGCCTCCCTGGGACTTTAACAGCCCCGGCGGTCTGCCAAGCTGCACGTCACCCAACGCGTTCCAGGGCGGAATGCGCTAATGGTTGCTGCCTCGAGGCTTGGCAGGGCCCTGGTCGACAGCCCCGCTGCGGCCCGGACAAGGCCTTCTCAGGGTGCCCGCTTCTGCTCCTCACTATTGCCGTTGGGCCGTGCTGGGCTCGGAGCTCGGGTTTGCCATTCCCTCGCCGAGCCATCCTCAGCGTTCGCAGTTTTTCTAGCTTATTTTCCCCCAGCCCACTCCCAGGGTGAGCTCTCTCTCCGCCTGCCTCGCGGGCTCCGTCTCTGGCGGGCTGCCTCTGTCTCTCCCTGTCTCTCTGTCTCTGTCTCTCTTGTTTGTTTCAACGTGCGGACACTGATTGCGCCTTATGAAGTTCTAACTGGTTTTGTGTCAGGAAGATCTTTCTCGCTGCTACCCAGCCTGGCGTGACGGATTAAACATCAACTAGTTAAATAAAAATTAATATCAACTGCCTCCTAACTTCTAATGTCATGTTGTTTATAACTAATGAACTGATTAGGGGATAAACACATCACGGAGACATTCCGCTCTCCTGCCTGGGCTCCACCGCCGCCCTGTGCCCGCTCCCCAGCACCACCTGCCACTGCCAGGCCAGGGACTGAAGGCTGCCAGCCCCCTGGGGCTTGCTTCTCTGCCTGCCTTGGTCTCTTTTCCTCTCTTTCTTCCTCTTTCCCTTCCTCTAAACATTTCCTTTTCCCAGTCTCTCTTCTTTCCCCTTCTTTTCTTCTTTATTCTGTCTTCCTTTCATTATTCTCTGTCCTCCGCTTCTCACACTGTCCCTTGTAGTAGTCTCTCTCTCTCTCTCATCTGAGCCCCACCCTCTTTCTCTATGGGAGTCTCTACCTCTCTCTTCCCGCTTTTGGGTTTATTTCTCCCCCCTTCATTTGGGTTTATTTCTCCCCCCAGTGCAGAGTGTAATGATTGAAAGTGTCATTGTGACTGGGCTTCTACCCTGCTACAAAGCAGGAGACTGCAAACTCTCCCTCAGCACCTTGTGAAAGGCTGATATCTCCTCCTCGGCTATTTAGGGGAAAGGAGAGGGAACTAGAATAAGTGCAGTTGTGTTTTCTATTTCTCCTCTATTCAATCTGTAAGGAAAGGGAGAAAGTAAAAGTGATTTTTAAAACTTTCACCTTTTCTCTTGTCCCAGAAGCAATTAAGACAGATCAAATGCTAAATTTAATTTTCAAGGAAAGAAAAACTGCTCTGGTATTCTTCCTCCAGGGGTTTTAGAGCCCTCTCTACATATACCCACCTCGCCAGCCAGCCCCAGCCTGAATGGAGCAGCCTCCTGCAGGACCTCTTTCTTAAAGATACTTAAACCAAATCACAATTGTTATCATGACAAAAATAAGGCAGAAAAGCAAGTAATCACAGACCTTGCTCTGGTGATTTTTTTTCCCCCTAAGAAGCCACAACGTTAAACTTGGTCTGCCCTGGACCACAGGGTCTGACAAGACAATAACAACAGAAAAGGCTTTTAAAACCAATTTAGCACACATGAAAATGTAATTCTAATGAAGAATCAATAGACTGGCTGATCATTTTTTCTGGGACTCCTTGGAGAACCTGAGAGAGACTTTCAATCAATGGGGCGGGCAATGAGCAAAAGGGCCTGAGAAACAATGTGGGACAGGGGTAAGAGCTGAAGACAAAGAAGCAGAGCCTGAGGGAGGAGGCTGGAGGAAGGCTGAGGTATGGAGCCCTTTGACTGGCATCTCTTTGCAGGCTTCTGGAGTCTCCAAGAGTATCAGACCCAAGAGCTAAGATACCTCCTTCCTCCTCTTGGTCCCTTTGGTATGCGACAGGCTGCTTAGCACAATGGCCTCAGCTGCTTTCCCCTAAGGCTAGGCCCCAGCCTTGGCACTACCCCAATCCTGGGCCCTGTGTTCAGGTAACTTTGCAGAGCTGGCTCAGGAGTGGGCAGGGACACTGAGCTGAATGTATGTGTTCCCAGTTCAAAACACCTAGTTGCCCAGTGATTGCCTCCCTGCTATGCGTGTCAGGAACTTTGGGTCTCAGTTCCTGTTTCTGATAATACAGGAGCAAGAGTAAGGCATGTGTCTGCGATCACACTTCACATTTTAAAAATCACTGCCACATAGTTATCTTGTGAGGAACCTGTGAGAAGGGCAAGGATTATTACCACTATTTTAGAGAAGAGGTAACAAAGGCACAAAGAGCTGTGCAGTAAAGGAGTGACTCAGCGGGTCATGGCCCTTGTGTGTGTGTGACTGGGTGCGGTTCCGAGTAGGTGACCAAGAGGCTAACTATGTGTGTGAATATCACACGTGTGTGTAATGGAGTAACCACATGAGAGTGCTTTTAAGTTTTTGTGCTCTTAGATCAGAAAATCAGTTTGATTAAAAAAAGAAAAAGACACTGGCAAAGTCTGATGTTTTAATCCTGTAGGAAGATTATTAAATTTCAAGTTGAGGAACCATGACTTAGGGTTTGCCTCTGGGCTCCTGTGCCTCTCCAGCTTCCTGTCCCTAGCTGCACAACCTATCTAGAAGAACTTCAGCATAAGTGGATAAACTCCCAATGAAGAACTTCCAGTTCCTAACCTAAGTGGATTCAGTGGGCCCAGGGCACCTGGGACCTGCCCTTGCCTGAGGCTTAGAAGTGTGTGTGCACAAGATGGAGCTGGGACCAGCCACAATTCCCTGCCTGTACACTGGGGCTTACCCAGCATGTTTCTTGACAGCCTCTAAGCCAGCATGTGTGAGCAAGGCTGTGTGACAGTGGGAGGCCCAGGACAAACAGGAGGGGGTATAAAGTAGGGCAAATGAGAAATGGGTACATGGGGGGGGTGGGCGTGGGTGCAGTAATGCTTAAGAGGTAAGAGTGTAAGGAGTAGGAATACAAGAGGGTGCATGTGAGAAAATGGTATATGAGAGGTTTGAGGGAGATTTAGGGACAGAGGTGTGAGAGGTGTAAACTCTAGATTGAAAGGGCATAATGTGGGACAAAGCTAAAATGAACTTTCAATTAAGAATGAAAGAGCATGAGTGTACTTGGACAGAGTGTGAATTTGAGGGTCTAAGAGACTTGGAGTGAAAAAAACAATATTGTGGAATACTGTGGCTCAAGTGGGTGGTCATCTGAATGAGGCAGGAGTTTGGTAAGGGTCTGGTCATTCTCCCTTTCCCTGGAGCCCTCATCATATTCTTAAGGCAAAATAGCAAGGACTTTTCCTTTTCTGAGGTGTTTTTTTTTTTTTTTTTTAATCCAGAGGAGGAGAGCATCTGGGGGGTTTAGTGAGCCGTTCTGAAATGTATTGGTGACAGGGACATCCAGGGAGCAACTGTGCAAACCAAGAAAGTTGGAATGGTGGGAAGGGACCTTGGAAACTGAGGCAGGCTGTGGAGCCTGATTATGTGGAATATATGATGGGGGAAGCCTGTGAGTCTCAGGGGAAGAATAACGGTACAAAGTTGGGAGTGCATGAGGGTGAAGACGCCCCTCCACTCGAGCTTGTAGACTGACAGGGAGTGTGTGACAATGAAGAAAAGGGGGTGGGGTGAGAGGGTGTGCCGTCGTCTAGGCTGGGGATTCGGTCTTTGGGTGCCTCTGGTAGCGAGGGTGTCGCTGGCCTGCTGCTGGCTCAGGGCCTGGGGGCGTGTGCGCGCGTGTGCGCCGGCGGAGAGCCGGGGGCTCCCGCGCGCGTGACTGTGTTTCGGCGCGACCGGGTGTCTGAGCGCGGGCGCGGAGCGCACAGCCAAAGCGGCGGGCAGCCTGGGTTATCTGAGCCGCTCGGTCTTGGGTGGCTGCGCGCAGATCTCCGGGCGGCGGCGGCAAAGGCGAGACGCGCTGTCGGGCAGCGGTGGAACAGAGAAGTGAGACCCTGGCCCAGACAGCAGCGGAGGGAGGAAGAGCATGGAACAGCGCGTGGGCCGGGCAGGTGAGAGCCGGGAGCGATCCGGCAGCTACACAGGCAAGGGGGATGACTGAGAAGGATGGGGGCTGCCAAGCCAAGGGCGGATTCCATTCCTCTTTTTCTCTTGTGCTTGCTTGGTAGGGCCGTTGTAACGACTGGGGACTGGGCTCTGCGGCCTCTTCCCACCACTGGGCCTCCTGGGCTTTCCCTCCCAGTGTCCTCTAAATCTACTAAAAACTTTCTACCCAGAAAATGTGAGTTTTACAACTTCTCTTGGTCTCTTTGCAGAACCTGGCTTTTCCTTTCTGTTGTGCATTTAGGACTTTATCTTCCCACTTTCCCTCAGGCTTCCAGAATCCCCAAGGCATGATGTTCACAAACAGTATAAATATTCTGCACAACTTCCTTCAAGTTAGGCTCTGCTTCAAGTTAGAAGCACTGGGAAGGCCTTAGTTTCTACTGGAAATGGCATGTGGGTTTGTGTGCATGTGTGCTAGTTGGTGAGGACATGCACATGTCTGTGTGCACATATGTGAAGATCTTGTGTATTTGAGTAGGAGCCAAAGTGTAAGTGTTGGTGTAGATACATGTGCTGACGTGTAAGGAGAAGACTCTGTTCCTGAAACTAAACAATTCAAGAAAGGCCTAGGGCATGGGGAGGGATGGTAGGCCCCAGGGGACCCAGTCCAAGAGAAGACTCTGAAGCTGCTTACCCAAAAATCTAAGGGAGAAAAGCGCAGCAATCTTTTCCCTTTCCTTCTCCTCTGCTCCAGGTTTGCCAGTTCAACTGTCAGCCCACTAGGTGCCAGGGAATAGCACAGGGGTGGGGAGCTAGGGACCCAAGTTTAGTTTGGGGTTGGTGGGAAGGGAGAAGGTTGGATCAGGTTTCCAAGAGTTTTCCAAATAATTCCACAGAGATCAAGGACTAACTTCAGGCCCTTTATACCTCACTCCTCCTTTCCCTCAGTTTCTCCTTCCTCCCTTCCCTCTCCCACACTCCACCCACTCAGGTTCTAGTTCTTTCAGTTGATAATTCAGTTTCCACCCTCAGCACTGCCCTTCCTTTAGCATCTTGGCTCAGTCCCTGGGCCACCTCCATTCCCGTTGGGGGCCTCAACCCCTCTGGGGAACCTGGGCCCCCAGGAGTGTCAACTGTGGCCTCCTGGGCTTTTAGGGCTCTGGGCCACCCCTCTGCACGAGAGGTTTAAGTAGGGAGATCAATAGCAAACAGTTGTAATGATCTAATTAATTATGGCAAAATTAAAAGCGAGTACAAAATCAATCTCTGATGGTGTTGAAGATGGAATTCAATTGAGAGCCCATCTGTGCACCCCCTCGACCGTATAAATATGCAGCCCAAGGACAGATCTAATGGCTGGGTATTCCTGGGAACTTCTCTCCCCCTTTCTTCCTCTCCAGCACAGGGCTTCTTTCTTACTCTGTCTGAATTTATTTTGCCTCCTGCCACCTCCTGCCTCCACTCCTTTTTCTTTCCCTGTCCTGTTCGCTCAGGTTCCCGACACTCCCACTTTTCCATTTTCCCTTTTGGAAGGTGGCTTTACCTGCCTTGAAGAACTGAGGTCCCCGCAAGTCTCCCAGAAGAGGAAGCCAGGCCTTCTCCCCAGTGCTCCAGGAAGGAGAAATCAGAGCAGTGGGGGGTATCTTTGACCGCCTGTCAGGGCTCTCATCCCAAGTTTCCTGGCACTCGGGACACTCCGGAATGAACCAGGGCGCTTACCCAGTAGCGGCTCTCCCGGCGCGCAGGGCAGAGCGGCCAGGATGACAAGCTGCACACCGCACTCTTTTTCCTTTCCCTCTTTTTCCCCGCTTATGCCGGTGCGGGATTGCACTCGAGCCAGCCGAGGTTGGGTGAAGGATGGGGAAGAGCTGCGGAACTAAGAAGGAGGCAGGGCTGTTTCTAACAGAGGAAAGCCACTGTTTCCTTCAAGGCGGCCGCTCCGAGCTCTGCAGTCTTCCGCGTCCGAGCTGCCTTCGCTCTTTCTCTTTTCACTGCCCACTCCGGCTCCTCTGCCCTCACCTCTACCTGACACTTGTCTGGCCCCGGCAAAGCTCCCCAGGGTGCCCGCATTCCCCACACGGCCCCCACGCCCCTTTTGGCCCCATCCGGCTAATTCAAAATGACAATGACAGCCACGCGCGAGCTAGCGTGTCTGGAAGACGCCCTGGCGCAACCGCTGCAGCCGGGTTTGCGAAGGATGCGGGTTTTATTTAGTGTAGCTGAGCCTGTCCGGGAGCAGCGAAAACCATCAGGAAAAGTCGAGGAAGGTGGGGCAGAGAATCAGCAACTAGGTCATTGTGGTCTTTGGTTATCGCAGCCTATACCCCCAGAGCCATAAAAACAAGACCTTAATTTGATGTCCTCCCTTTTACTCCTCTGGCTAGTCCCAGCTGGTTCTCAGGCTCCTTGTCGCTGGTCCTCTGTCTCTCCCTCCTTGGGCCCTAGGTCCACTCCCTAGCCCACACTGAGTTCCCAGGGTTCTTGCTGCCCTTGGAGACCCCTCCTACTCCCTGGTCCTGCAGCAGGGCCTGCAGAGCCTGGGGGAGACACAGACCGATGCCTGCCCGCCCTCTTTTGCCAGGCCTCCTCACCCCGTTATTAATTGCTGTGTTGACCTGCAGGATTGATTGGCGGCCCCGCTAGAACAGGCTGCGGAGGCCTTGGCCTCAGAGCAGCCTCAGCTCAGGGCAGCAAGAGGGGGAGGTGCTGGATATGGGTCCAGAGGTCCTACCTCAGCCCCGCCTAGGACACATCTGTTTGTGTCCCTTCTCCACCCCCCTGACACACACCTTTACACACTCTTACTCAAACACACACTCACAAGATCTCGCCAAGAGACATTCAGCCCCCAAGGAGACACATCAGGAATTCTTCTTAATTGATTTAGAAATTCAAAGAGGCTTCCTCCCTCCATTAGTCAGTTTCTTCAACACATTCGTTAGCTACGGGTCCAGACGTCCCCGCAGGTCCAGACATGGCAGAGCCAACGATTGGGATCCGGGCTTTCTTCTGTACGAGATTTGCTTCGCATCTTTTCCCTTCCAGGAACAGTTACCGAAAGTTAAGAAATATTCCTAGATGCGGGTAACCCTTAAAGTCTCAAAGCAAAGCACTTTTTCCAGAAAGAGCCCGTGCCCTGACTCCTGAGGGATTCAGTTCTGCCCTCTGGTCTCAAGTTCGGGGGTGAGGTGGACGGCTCTGGACTGCGAGCAGCCGCGGGGCAAGGGTGTAACCCGACAGCGAATGCCCTCCCTTCCCCAACTCTCCCCCGCCTGCCTAATCCGGCGCGCGCATATACACACGCATGCACACATTTACACCCACACCCACACTTACAGGGCCCCCAAAGCCACAGCAACACGGCCTGCCCGACCCCAGGCCACAGACCCGCCGGCCAGGAGTCCAAGCGGGAGTGAGCCCCCTGGGACGTCCGGCTCCAGGCTGAAGTGAACAGAGGCGGCAGGAGTAGACCAACCTCGCCGGGTCCCCCGAGAGCCCGGTTCTCTTTGGTCTCTCTGTCTCACCAGTCCATCTCTCCTCCGTTTTCCCCTCTCCCCTCCGCTCCGGTCCTTTGTCTGCAGCCACTTAGCGGGGCCAAGCAGCCCGTCCTTGCCTGGGCGGCCCGGCCCTTGGCTTCCCTGGGTCTCTGGCGGGTCTCCCCTGCCTTACCCGCTCCCGGTTCTGGCGCCTGCTCCTCACATCCGCACAGCTGCTGGCAGAGGAGGAAAGGAGGGCGGGCGCCGCGGATGGATCCGAGAGTAGATTTGGTGTTTGCTTGCAACTCCGGGACAACTCAGCCCGCTGGGCTTCTCCCGCCCCTCTCCAATTGAACCTCAGTGCTCCGTGCCGCGCGCTCTCGCCCGCATTTGGTCCCTTCCTTTCCTTGTACACTGGCTGTGGCTATTGCGCTCTCCCTGGTCCGCTTGGCACCTGGAGTTGCGCTTCCCCTGCCCAGTAGTCCGTTCCCTTTCAGCTGCCACTTGCTACTGCCTGCCCCCTTCCTCCGCAGCCCCCTTCATCGCAGTGGCCGTGGCGGGTAGTGCCAGGGACATCCAGGCCCCACAGGCACTGTCTCCCTCCACCAAAGCCGGGTCAGGCTATGGGCTCAGAGCCCGGCTGAGAAAAGGGTTAATCATTACTTTCCACGGACACTCAGCCTCACTCGGACTCTCTCACAGTAGCTTGGGGAGGAAGGGAAGGGGCATTTGGACGGGTGAAAAACGCAGCTTCTCCCCAAACCTGCCTCTGCAGGCCTGCCAGAGACAGGTGCCTTCTCCATTCCTTCAGCACCGCTTTCACGTTCTTTTCTCTCCCTTCCCTCTCCCCGCTTCCCCGCCTCCCCTTGGTCAGGCCTCTCCCCCACTATCGCATCTCCGCCCTGGCTTTGGCAGTTGACTACAGGTCCTGTGAAGACCAACTTTCTTTGTTTGGAAGCGGACTGGACAGGATTTCCTTCTCCAAGTCTCCGCCAACCGGCCAGCTTCTCCCAACGGTTTTGACAGACTGTCCCGAAGGGGACCGTGCCCCAGGCCACAATTAACCCGGCCGTGTGTGTATGGGGTGGGGGATTTAACTGATCCTCTAGCAGCTGCGCTGGTGCAGTGGGGCCAGGGTACAGGAAGGAGTGCTAATGGAGGAGTGGCAGAAAAGATCGAGAGTACAGTGATAAACATGGATGATGTGTGGAATAGTCAGTGGGGGGGGGGGAAATCCTGAAAGAGAGCAACACAGGAAGGAAGGTAGTGAGGAATCTTCCAGCTACCCTTTATAGAATAAAAGTTGGATGGAAAATACCATCTCCTGCCCTGCCTAAGTGCCCAGATCCCTCCCTTACCTCTTTATGGAATGTTAAGGGTTCAGAAAAGTAGGCACTTCTTTTATCTACTATGGAAATGTTTCATTTTCAAAGTGCTTTCCTATTGGCTAGCTCCACGGAGTAGGCAAAACAGGTGAAGTTATCCCTATTTTACAGGCAAAAAAAACTGAGGCCCAAGGAGGCAAAGCGACTGTGCAGGAGATGGGTAGCTACTGTTCCTTGCTGTGGGCTGTGGGCTGTGGGATGAGTGGTCCCTTTAACTATGCAGAGGTCCATGAGTGTGTGTGTGGGGGGGGGGGCGGTGGACACAGGCTGTGTCCAGGTCTAACTAGGGCCTCACTGGGCCACTTGTCCCCCACCCCTACACACACACAAATCTCCCTCTAGGTTGTTCTCTGTTGGACAGAACCCTCTGTTCCTACCCTATAAACCTGCTGGCCCAATTTCTCCTGGCTTGACTATTCTTTTGACTCCTGAGTTGGGTGGCCAATGAGCAGAAGCTACCTGGCAGGCCCCGTGCCTCTAAGAAGCCACCCGCTTTGGTGGCCAAGTGGCTAGTATTGTCATTTCCCCTCAAAGCGGCTGCGAAGGGCCAGGCATGTGGCTTGGACCTCTAGTGCCAAGTAGCTGGGCTAAAGGGGGAGGGGCCAGGGAGGATAAAGGCGCAGCACGTGCGGGCTGGCCGCCACAGGACCAACAGACCAAGCAGGAGGGGCCTGCGTGGAGTCAGGCCCCCCAGGCTTCACTTAGGGAGCCCAAATATTGGAAACAAAAGCGGGAAAAGAAGAGTAAGAGCAGGAGGGAGGGAGAGAGGGAGGGAGCAAGGGAGGGAGCGAGGAAGCAGAAATTAGGGGGTCTTAGATGAAAAAAAAAAGAAAGTAGCTTTAGGGGGAATGTGCCGTGGAGTGTGAAATTGCAGCCCATGGTGCTCCATATTGTACCAGAAGCTCTTCCAAAAAAAAAAAAAAAACCCATCCTCCAACGTGACCAGAGGGCTGGGGAGGGGGAGGGGCGCGGAGAGAATGGGGAGGAGGAGGGGAAGGGGCCAGGCAGAAGCCGGCCAGGCCGAGCTGGAGAGGGGGCCGGGTGTGTGCGCCCGCTGCCCGGAATCTGATTTCCGAGTGTGCGCCCCGGGGTGCGTCAGGACCCTGGGGGAGAATGGGCCGTGGCCATCCCAAACTTGGATTGTTAAATGAACTTTTTTCCCTTTCTTTCTTTTTTCCTTTTCTTTTCTTTTTGTTGTTGTTGGTGGTGGTAGTGGTGGTGGTGGTGGTGACTTCCAAAACTGGGAATAATTCAGTAAAGGAGATGCGCTGCGCAGCAGCTGCACTGTGCTACCCGCTTCTGTTCCCTCCTCCGTTTCTGCTTCTCTTCCCTTCGGACTAGTTTTTCCCCCGTCGGTTCTAAACAGCTTTTTTTCCCTCTTGAACTTTAATGCGTTTAATTTGGTCCGCGCTGTAGGGAGTATTTCCTAGGGAGATACATTTAATTTCGGAATTTCTAATCCCCTCCCAGAGAGCCCCGGCCCTAGCTCCCCTCGCCGCTCCCCAGGAGGTGTCAGGAGTGGAAGGAGAAAGGCAGGCCCAGGCCTCGGGGGCGGGGCGGGGCTGGGGGCTTCTGCCTCCCCTCTCTCTCCACCAGGCCCCCTGCGGCCCAGCTGCCATCCCAAACTGCTGGAAGTCCAGAGCCTGGGCCGTGGGTCATGGCCCTAACAGCGGACGGCAGGCAGCCACGCCTCTGCCTTTCCTCTCCCGGGAGAAAAGCCCTGGGCCTGGGACTGGGAAACCCAAAAATGAGCAGAAGGATCGCGAAAGGAAGGGGTGTAACTGGGGGCAGAGGACATGGTTTACAGGAGCCCTTCGCTTCACGTGCAATTTGTCCAGAAACGCTTTTGGGAGTTTGGAGCGCTAGTCGTGCTTGGTTTGTTTTGGGGGCCTGTGCATTTGTACGCTGTGGGAAAGAAGAGATCTCAACGGGGACCACTGCCTCCTGGACACCTACACCCTGGCAAGAGCAGGCTCCAGACAACCGGAGACGGAGACGGGTGGCAGCTCCATTTGAGGAAAGAGGCAAGGGTGGGGGCACCGGGCGCCAGGCATGCCTGGCAGAGAAGGGAGAAGAGAAGGCAAAGGAACCAAGATTCACAGGGAAGATTTATTGGGCAGATCAGATGCACAGAGGCGGCTAATGAAGCAAATCCCGAGATGGGTATCAGAGCAACTCCCCAAAAGTTTATTTGCCTTTAAATTTCCGCAGGGAGGCGGGCGCCTTGTTTGAAGTGTAAATGCTCCTAGGTTGGGGGGTGGAAGGGCCGCTTTGAAAACACCAAGAGAGAAAAGGTTCATTTAGAGGCAGACGGGAAAAGCAACGAACCCTGACAGGTCGGAGCCCGGGTTGTGTTTGGGGTTGGGTTGTTTTCTTTCTCTTTCTTTTCCTCTTTCTTCTTCCCTTTTTCCCCCCCTTTCTTGCTTTTTTTCTCCTCTACCAGGCTCTATAGAAAAAAAAAAAGGGAAGAACAGGAAATGGAGCATCAGAGGGAGAGGTCAGTGCCTAGAGAGAAGAAATCTGTAGGCCAGCTCTTCAGCCTGGAGCCCTAGAAGGCAGAGCCTTGGCTGAAAGGGTTTCAGTTCACCCGGGAGCAGGGCTCTTTGACTTTCTAGACCTGGGAAGCTGCCAGGAACTGGCCTGGTGGGAGGATGATAGTCCAGCTAGTGCAGTGCTGGGGAAACTGGGAGCTACCTGGGAACTGAACTGTCATAGAAAGGTCTTTACTTCTCAGGAGGTACATGAGAAGGATAGGTGTGTGAGTACAACTTCCAGAATACATTGTGCATTAAGTCCCCTTCTTTACAAAAGGTGAAAAATGCCTGTTGTCTGCACTCACACATCATCATATGTGTAACATAAGGATATGTCCAGTTGGTTCTGGAAAAATCTGTGAGTCTATGTGTGGAGGGGGTTCTGCCCAGTCTTGCTCCTCTAGTAGTTCAGACTCTACAACATGTAACTTTCTGAACCAACAGAAGAAGATGGGAAGCAAAGAGCTTCTTGAGTTCTGAGCTTTCAGTAAGAATCCTTCCTGGTTGCTTCCCCCAACCCCAATTCTGGGTTAATTACTTCCCTGAAGAAAGCTATACCAGATAGTAGCACCTGAGATCCCTTTACTCCCAGGCCTGGAAGCCTTTCCCTTTGGGCTGTGCCAACTCTGTTTTCTTTTATCACTCCCCACACGAAGTTTAGTGCGTGTTCGTGGGGTTGTGAGGCCAAAGCAAACCCGGGAGCGCCATCTGCAGGTCTAGAGTGGAAAAGACTGACCTTCGGGGCTGGACCCTGAGCCTTCAACCTCCCGCCTAAGGGAACCAGCTAGGCCGCCCAAGGGAAGTAGAGATGGATGCTGCGAGGGAGCGAGCGGGCGAGGGAGAATCCCCCCCCCCCTAAAAATTACTCTGCAGGTTAATTAAGCGGATCAGGCTCAGGAGGTTCCAGGAAATAGGGCAAATGCTAGGACCTCAGCAGAACCAACTCCCCAAGGAGTGGGAAACTCAGAATCTAGTCGGGTCGAGCCTGGTGCTAGCCCCACCCAAGGATTAAGGGCACCCTAAAAACCCTAGTGCAAGACACCCAGTAGGAGGTTACTCCTGGCTGAGCTTGGCGGGTGCGGCCTCCATTCTAGCTGCAGCCTGGGCTCCAGCCAGCGGGACAGCGGCGCGAGTCCTCTGCGCTTCCGCGGGCGCCAGAGGTGTGCGGGCAGGGGCCAGAGGCGCCTGGAGTCCGGGCAGCAGGAGCGCAGCGCTGGCTTCCCTGAGCCGCCTTTTCGCAGACCTAGGGAAGCGGGGAAGGAGGGGAGGGAGCGAAGGAGGGAGAGAGAGTTAAAACATCAGCTGAAGTGCCAAGATGATTTATGAGACGAGAGAAAATATTTCATAAAGATCTCCCGGATATTCTGTACTTAACCAGTTAGGAGACAAAGGGCTTCTCCTGCCTGGTGCGTGCGGGCAGACCCGAGCGAGAGAAAGAGAGTGCGGACCAAGGCTGCGGAGGCTGAGCCGGTGGCTCCAGGAGGAGCGCGGCCGGGCCGAGCGCGCTGCGCCCCTTGCGCTACCTCGGGATCAGCTGAGCTGGCAGCGGGCGGCTCTCAGCCTCGTTCCAAGCCTCTTCTTCCCAGCCGGGGAGAGCCACCCTTGGTCTCCGGCGCTCTCTGCCGCCAGCGACCAGCCGCTCTACATGGTCTCCCTCCCCATGTCTGCCTTCCCGGCCACCTCAGGGTCCAGGAGCCAAGTCCCCGTGCTCTCCCACATTGGGTCCCACTGAGACAGGTGGGTCCTCGTCTGAGGTCTCTAGCTTGATTCTAAACCGAGAGTTCTGGGCTGCCCAGGCCTTAATGGGCAAGGGAACGAGAAAAGCCCTACGCGCAGTCGCGCGTGGGACAGGAGAGGATTAACTGCCAGGCACTTTGCCCCGGAATGAGAATTGGGGGTGCGTGGGTTTTGAGGTACCTCAGGAGGGAAAGGCGAAAGGGAAGGACCAGGGAGAGGAAGGAAGAACCAGGAAGAAACGGAAGGGAACTCAGAGAGGAGAGTAGAGGGGGTTAAGACTAGGGATGCGGACCCGGCTTGGGGCGGCGTCGCCCATGCAAGCACTGGCCGGTGGATGGCAGGGCTGGGTGAGTTGAGACTGCGACCAGGTTTCTAAGCGCGGTGCGCTCCGCGGCCTTCAGTCGTTGCCTGAATATTCATTAGACTGGCCGCTCTTTATCCTTATCTAACGTTTATCTTATCGGCGAGTTTCGTTTCTCAGTGTAGTTTTAATCCCGAGCTCCCCTTCCCTTCCCCCTGGCCCGCTCCCCTCCCTCCCTCTTCCTTCTCTCGCTGCTCCCTCCTCCCTCTCTTTTCCCCCTCCCCTGCCCTCCCCTCACCGGCACCGGAGTGACAGGCGCGGGGCCCTCCTCGCCGAAGCTCGGGGCTCCGGCGCTGGCGAATCACAGAGTGGTGGAATCTATTGCCTTTGTCTGACAAGTCATCCATCTCCCAGCGCGGGGAGGAGGAGGGGGTCTGGAGGGGGCTTTGCAGCTTTTAGAGAGACACACACCCGCAGCCGAGGCTCCAGTCTCCGGCCGAGTCTTCTCGCAGCCGCAACCCACCTGGGGCCAGCCCAGTGCTGCCGGCGCCGCTCGGCTCCCTCCCTCCCTCCCGGCCCTTCGGCTGAGGCGGCGTGCGCCTGCCTTTTCCGGGGGCGGGGGCCCGGCTCGCGCTCTTTCCTCCTGAAGGCGCCCGCTCGGACATCCCAAGGATTGCTACTTCTCTGCCAACTTCGCCAACTCACCGGCACTTGGTGCGACCCGGCTTCCCGCCCGGCGCCCTCGGGCCGCCCCAGCTTCTCGCCCTCTCTGACCGCCGCCTCTCGGATGACCAGGTTCCAGGGGACCTGAGAGAGCCGCCCACCCCTCCCAGCCTCAGCCCTGGCCGCAGCGGCCGCGAGCGCCATGCGCCCCCAGATCCCTGCGGCCCGGCCCGCCGCCTCGGGGCCGTTCTGCTGACTGCCCAGCTCCGAGCCCCGACGGTGGGAAGTTGCGGCCGCTGCGGTTGCAAGCTGGGGAAGAGTCCCCGCGGGGAGCGCGGCGCCCTACGCCCCCGTGCGCCCCGCAGCAGCCGGGCGCCTGCTCACCCCCCACCCCCACCGTCCCTCCCTTTTCTCCTCAAGTCCTGAAGTTGAGTTTGAGAGGCGACACGGCGGCGGCGGCCGCGCTGCTCCCGCTCCTCTGCCTCCCCATGGATATGCACTGCAAAGCAGACCCCTTCTCCGCGATGCACCGTGAGTACCCGCGCCCGGCTTCTGTCCCAGCTCGGGGCTCCCGATCCCCGCACTGTCCCGTCCTGGCGCGGCCCTGGCCCCTGTGCTTAAGTCCCATCTTGGAGGCCACACTGGCTTCTCCCGTTCCCCCACTTTCGTTCTTCCTCTTTCCTTCACTTCCCAGTGTTTCTAAAGCCCACAGTTTCTCTCCCTTCTGCTTTCTGTCACCCATACTTTTCCTTCTACCTGTCTTCCTATTTTCTCTGGTGCCCATCACCTGCCTTCCTGTCTTCCACCTTCTTCTTAAGTCAGGGATCCACAGCCCCTCACTTCCCCCACCCTGTTTCCAGTCACCCCACTCCCTAGTCACCCTCTTGCCCTCGGCTGGGAAACTAATGGGCAGGCAGTTTTCAGGGCTCTGTGTTGTGTTCTGTTTTCTCTATCTTCTCTCTCTCCCCACACCTCTGCTTGCCTCCTCCTCCTCCCTCCCCTCAGTGCTACCTTTCTCCAACTTAGAGGGTGATTGTCCAGGAGGAAATTCTGAGCATGGGCACCTTGGGTGTCAGGACAATCAGGCAGAAGAGAGTGGGGGTGGGGTGCCCCCTTCTGACCCTCAGCTCCCAGCATCTTGGTGCCCTGCAGCCCAGCCAAGGTTCCTTGTGGGCTGGTTTGAAATACTTCCTCTCTTTTCTTTTCTTTCTTATCTCCCTTTCCTCTTCTTTCCCTCTCTTCTCCTTGAGTTGGGAGTCTGAGATTGGCAGGATATGGTGGTCAAATTTTCCCACCTCTCCCCAGGAGATGCTCTAAAAACAAAGAAGGGTTCCAAGGAGAAATCGAAGTCAGAAAGAGATGGAGTAGAGGAGACTTCCAGGTGGCCCCTGGGCAGAGCAAGGCTCTGCTTCTAGTTATGGAGGCTCCTTGCCCACCTTCCAACCCCTGATAAGGACGGTTTAGCCAGAGACCTGGCCAGGGGGTAGGCAAAGAGAGGGGAATTGCAGGGATTGGGGGAGAGAACAAAAGGGAGGCAAATGCCAAAGCTGGGGAGAAAGGGGAGAGAAATCTAAACAAGGGGAATGAGATAAAAGAAATAAAACAGAAAGGATGTGACAAAAAAAAAGAGGTGAGGATAAAAGAAATAAAAAAATTAAAAAAGAATTATTTTAATTAAATTTGAATTTATCTAATTCATGTCATATGTCTTTAGCTTGAAAAACAATTCAGACATTTTTTTCCCAGGCTTTTAAAAAGATATTGTCCAGATTTAAAAAAAAATTTCCTCCTCTGTAGATTAATAATTAAGGATGATTTGTAACTTTTCACAGGGAAACTTTTTAGAGATGTCTTGGATCTGTGCTTGGGACAAGAGAGCCGAGGAGGGAGAGCTGAGTTTTTTCTAAGCATACATACATTTAGCGTTACAGTGAGAACTTTAAAAAATATTCCTGGGATAAAATATATTTTCCTGAATAATATCTAAGCACAGGAAATCAGAGCCAGGGGCCTCGGGGTGCCGCGAGTCTCTGCGAGCAGAGGCAGAAATCCAAGCTCCTTTTCGGAGAGAGTGGAACCCGGTCCATACGCTGTCTTCGCTCAGCCCACCCGCCTCCCGGCTCGGTTGCCTCTGCTCTCTCTCTTCTCTTTGGCCGATTCCGCGGGGGACTCGCCGAATCCCGACAGTCGACTGGGTGCCACTTTGAAACCTTAAGGGCAGCAAGGCAAGCTGAAGGTGGTTGGAGGAAGGGAGAGACCGAGGCGCGGGAGGCGGACTGGCGGGTTCGTCCGCAAGCAACCGCAGCCAGAATCGGCGCCAGCGGCCGTGGCGCATTCCAGGCCCGACTCAGCGCCGGCTCCGGCCCCCAGCCCTGGACTCCCACCGTGCCGCCTTCCATCCCCACCCCTTAGCTTGGGTTAGAGGGGCCGGGCCTGGAGCCCGGGGAGGCTGAATTATTCATCTTTAATCTGCCCGCAGCTGCCGCCTTTTCATACCGGTAACGCGAGTTCTCCCAGGGCCTAAATTATTGATGGTTGGGGTTTGGAGGGCGGGGAGGGGTAAGGAGTGGGGCTACAAGTAGGGAGACTAACGGAGATGGGGGTAAAATAAGAGGTTCCGGCCTCCCGCAGCCTCCAGATTAGAAGAGATTCGTCTATCTTTGCTCTCT
Organism: Macroglossus sobrinus; assembly: GCA_004027375.1. Lineage (NCBI taxonomy): Eukaryota > Metazoa > Chordata > Mammalia > Chiroptera > Pteropodidae > Macroglossus > Macroglossus sobrinus. Next base: position 52,047 of record PVKZ01004637.1, on the reverse strand, counting down.
GTTCCCTAGAAGGGGACGGACAGAAAAGAATTGAGCAGGACGCCGATGTCCCCGCTTTTCCCGAAAGTCGCCTGAGGCTAGTAGGGCAGGGGCTGCAGCTTGCCGGCCCGGTCCGACCCAATTCGGCCGCTAGAAGTCTCTGTGCTTGGATTGCTCAGAAATTGTAGCTGTGGATTGATCGCTCTGGGTGCAGGATTTCTTTACTGCTTTAGGCTAGGGAGAATGGGGCACCGGGAAGCGCCCTCAGGTCTGGCATCCGGTAACCATTTGGGGTCCGAGGTTGGAAGCCCGAGCTGGAGTTGGGTTGGAGACCCAGCGCCCTTCTCTTGGCCAGGCAAGCAAACGCCCTGGCTTCGCGGTGTTCCCGGCAGCTGCTGAGGTCTAAGAGGTCGGAGGGACGAGAGCTGGCTCCGGCTGGCTGCACAGGGTGCCCCACGAGCCCTCAGCCCGCCTGGGCGACCTGCACCAGGCGACCTGGGCGAGGCGGTGGACCCCGAGCCGGGCGCAGCGCGGCAGGCTGGAGAGCCTGAGCAGCCTGCATTCTCGGGCTGCTATCGGCGACACGCTGCTCACCGCTGCCTCCCCGTCTCTAGACGCTGGACCCTGCCTCTTCAGCCTTCCCTCCTGCACCTGCATCTTTGAACATTAGACACTAGAAAGATAAGGAGGAAAGATGGACCCCCAAATATCTGAAGATAGAAAACATAAAAGAAAGGAAAACTCGATCAAAAAAATGGAACAAAACAAAAACACAGGGAAAGAGGTGGGGAGACTCCAATCCGATTAAAAATAAATCCAAGGAAGGAAGTAGGGAGCAAAAGGGGGGTGTCAGGGACTTAGGGATGTCCCTCTCTGTGCTCAGAGCCCTTATGTACACAGTCATTTAGACCCAGACCCCCCAAATATACTCGCCTGCAAACGGCGCCCAGCATGCACTGACAACTCCCTCTAGCGTGCGGCTCAGGCGGGATCCCGCTCCGCGCAGGTTCCGTCCTCTGCCTGGCCCTTCTTTTCATCACCTACATTCTTTCCCGCTAGCATTAATTTTTCTTTTACTGGTTTTCCCCCTTCTCCTCTCTGTTCCTTTGCCCTTCGTCGCCATTCCTTCCCTTATTTTATCCCTTGCCTAGCACTGGTCTCACAGACACGTTATTCCCCAGCCCTCCGCCCAGCGTCTGCCCTTCTTCATCTCTACCTGCCGCGGCTTCCAATCCCCACTCCTCCGCGTTGTGGTCTGAGGGCCACCGTTCTCCCGCGACTCCGGGAACCTGCCCCTCCACCCTGCCTGCTCCCTTCGCAAGTCCTGGGCCGCGGACCTTGACTAATGGTCGGTCCCTGCTGTGTGTGGGGTGTTGTGTTTTTTTCTTGTCTCTCCCCAGCAGGGCACGGGGGTGTGAACCAGCTCGGGGGTGTGTTTGTGAACGGCAGGCCCCTGCCCGATGTGGTGAGGCAGCGCATCGTGGAGCTGGCCCACCAGGGTGTGCGGCCCTGCGACATCTCCCGGCAGCTACGGGTCAGCCATGGCTGTGTCAGCAAAATCCTAGGCAGGTGAGGACCTCGGAGCTGCCCTTGGGAGACGCTCTGCTCCTTCCCCTGCCGGCCCTGGGTCCCCGAGGACTTGGCTAAAAGTCGAGGACGCCAGCAGGAGAGGGAGATGCCAGACTCCGGGGTATCTGGAGAGCTGCTCCCTTTGGAGAGGGCGCTCAGGTGGTGGCCGCTGCCTTAGGAGCAAGGGTGGAGCAGGGTCATCCAGCGCCTGCCCAGCTCCGGGGGGCCCCGAGGGAATGCAGTCTGATTCTCGATTTCAGAAAAGGAGGAACGCCTCTTCTAGCAGAATTAATTCGGACTGGGGGATTGGAAGAATAGTATGAGGAGCAAAAACGGGTCCTCAAGAGGAGAAAAATCAGCCTGGCCCTTGGGGAGGCGGAAGGAGGGTCTTCATTTCTACCAGGGCTCTGCACTCAGTTGGGAAAAGGCTAGAGGAGGTGCCTCAGTCCTGGATAGCCTAGAGGCCTGAAAACGCTGTTGCTCCTGTTCTTCTTAAATGAAAGGTCGAGCTTTCGCTCCTAGGGGAGCCTATTTCTACTGGCGTGCTCCACAGCCCCTGGCATGGCTGTCTCCCTGGAGGACAAGAGCCCTCCTTGTCCTCCCCCTCATGCTCCGCTGGGTCCCTCGTCCTAGCCAAGCACTCTCTGGAAGCCAGCTCAGCCACGCTGGACCTGTTCCTTCCCGCGTGGCTGCCTCAGCTGCTCCAGACCCTGCATCTCCCCTGTCCCTGCCACCGCCGCTTCTCGCTGACTCCGCCGGCCTTTCCCGGCGCAGGTACTACGAGACTGGCAGCATCAAGCCGGGAGTGATTGGCGGCTCCAAGCCCAAAGTAGCCACGCCAAAAGTGGTGGACAAGATTGCTGAATACAAGCGACAGAACCCAACTATGTTCGCCTGGGAGATCCGGGACCGGCTCCTGGCTGAGGGCATCTGTGACAATGACACAGTGCCCAGCGTCTCTTCCATCAACAGGTGAGCAAGGCACCCTGGGCTTGCAGGACAGGATCCCAGCTCCCAGCTCCTGTCTACTAGGGCACCCCAGCACGTTATCTTGAGATCCTGGTTCTTTCTCCAGCCTCTGTCCTTCCTCCCCACGCCCAGTCTTTCGGGCAGGGATAGGGGACCTGGGAGGCAGATAGACAGGCAGACAGGGCTGTCTCCAACTTAGGGCTGAGTATTCCCTGCCAGGCTTCTCCCGCCGGCATCCTGGAAATGAATCCAAGTGTTTGTGGTAATTAAGACTCCAAGATTACACACCTCCATATCTAGAGACAATCACAGCCCACAGCTGAAGCCTTTAAAATGACCAGTGTCTATTCATTGCCTCCAAACAGACTTCCTTTTCTAAAGGCGTGCTCCCTTCCCCAGGGGCAGCCGCCTGTCCTGGCTCGCCCATCCTCCCTGCCAACTCTCACAAAGCTTCCCTCCCCGGAGCCCAGGCCTTGCTAACCAGCTTTGCACAAATTTCCGGCCTACAAGCAGGAGTATCCAGGCCTGCAGAGCAAATGCCAACCACCAGCCAGCAATTGGCAGGGACTAGAGGAGCTGGACAAGGAGAGGGATGCCAGGCAGTGAGGGAGAACTTTGAATTCTGAGGCTGAACCTAGGGAGATGCCTCTAACCATCTGGGGTGCCTATGTCCAGGCCTAAGTGTGCACCAGTGACAGGCTCAGGCACAGGCTGAGGATGGGATGACACAGGCTGGAGTCAGCTTGAAGTATAGTAGCCCCCAAGCACTCCAGCATGCCCCCTGAGAGAGCACATGTACACACTCCATGTATGTACACCCGACCAGTGTGCAAATGTAGTACGGACAGCACACATAAGCGGCAGTTGGATGCAGCAATCCCGGATAGCTCCAACATCATAGAACTGTATAACCTGACATCTATAGAGACCCTGTACAAGTTCCAGATAACCTTGGCCAGCCTTTCAACCCCTGCCCCCCATTTTAAGGCAAATCCCCAAATGAAATGAGGATTAAGGGTTCCATACCCTGTTAGTCTTTGCACACTTCATAAGCTTATTATCAGGACAACTAATAATTCAGATGGTGCCTTTTTCTGAAACTGGCATCACGTATCAAGGCCTTTTTTTTAAAATACTTTGCAAATGATATGGAATTATCCCAAATCATCCTGAAAACAGCAGGTAAAATTAGCTGGTAGAATGTACCTTGGCTAAAGAAGATTCCCTCTGCCACACTCATGCTGTAACGTACTGCGAGGCGACCCCAGAAATTATCCCTATGTGTGCCATCTGTATTAAAATGGTTATTCAGTTATGAACAGGGTAACATAATACTGATCAGCTAATTATACACCCTCCGAAAACCCTCCAGCTCCCTGGGCCTGGCTCAGCTAGGTATTGAAAGCATAGCAGTTTGACATTCAGACACCTTCCAAAGGAGCTGGAGAAAGATACTGGGTGTTTTGGAAGAGGAATGAGAATTTTGCATTTAAAAGCCAGAGGAGGAAGCTGGGGAAGCTTTGGGGGCCAGAGCAAGAGTGGTGGTTAAGGAAGGAAAGGGGACAAAACATGGTTTTCTGAGCCTCCAGGAGATTTAGCCTCTTGGCTGGCTGCTGGTGTTTGGAAGTGATTTAGAACTGAAGTCTTGGGAGAGCAGCCCTCCTAAGGAGCAGTGGTGCTGAGACTAGGTGCTGGTGTTCTGGAGAACATTCGAGAGAAATGCTGTTATCGGTGATAGGATTTGCTTTGGAGGAACCCAAGATATGTATGGTTAAGGCATTTTGCTTCTCTTGATGGGTGGATGATCAGAGTAATCAAGGCAGGTCTATGGTGGCAGCACCCCTTGCCCAGCCACCTGTCTAGCACTCTTTGCCCCTCTCCTCCCAATATATACCCCTCACTGACTGAAATGGTTTTGAAAGCTGGCTTAGGTAAAAGTTTGGGCATGCTCTCATCTGGAAAAGCTATAGAGAACAGGGGACAGGTGACCCTAGGATCAAGCTCCAGAGGCTTTGAGGTGTTTCTGTCAGAACTGGGAGAAAGTAGAGACATGAGTCTTGGGCAGAATGAGAGTGGGAGAAAGAACAGCCTCAGCTTGACAGCTGCGGAATCTGCTCAGCGTGGATCCCTATCACCTGAGGGGCATAGAGACTTCCTTTGGGTGTGGAAAAATAGCCATCTGTGGGCAGGTGTTGCTGTAGATGGAGAGGGAATGGGAAGAACAGAAGGGGGAAGCCACTGACAGCATGGGCAGACAGCCCTGGGTCCATAGTTAGATTTCCTGGTGGTTTGCTTTGTCAACAGTCAGAGTATTCCCAATTTTGTTTTGGGACAGAATCCTCCCACAGTTTGTATTTTGGAAAGAATTCTGAGGGCTTCCCAGTGTGCTGCCGTGTTAGGGCTGGAGGCATGCATCTGGGCTCCATGCCCTTAGCTTCATCCCTGTGTTTTTCTCTGAGTGGGGAAGGGTTATGTGAGATGTATTGTGTCACCTTAAAGCCTGATAAAGTCAAGTGTTTCTGCTGGTGATGTTAGGAAGCTTATGAATTCTCACGTGCTGTGAAAAGAGACTAAAGATTTTCCCCAGTGCAGAAAGTGTGGTGCACTGGGGAGTGGGCTTGAGTTGAGAGCTATACTGTTGGTGAGGTGCCCACATATGTTGGGTACTTTATAACCCTTATGAGTAAGGGTGTGCTTGTGCTGGTGGTTGGCAAGAAAGGAAGTCTACACATGCTCACCCACCTGAGCCAAATCATGAGGTTTTTCATCTTCTCTTCAAAACAGATGCTGTTGCCACACTTAAAATATGCCGTTATAGTTATAAACTAAATTGCTTTTCATGCTTTAAAAATGGTGTTAGTTTTCTCTGATCCTGTTGTAATAAGTGTTTAGACAGCCAGCCTACATTCTCCATTGGCAAATCTTCATAGAAATTCTTCTCTAAGCCAACAGAGTAGGTCAGGTAGGCCTCCCACACCACTTTCACCCCCTAGAGACCACTGTCAAAAATCCAGAGGGTTGACTGGATTGCTTAACATGTGGAATTTATTTAAATCATTCTCAATATTGGGTGACTGATAACTGAGCATGGAGTTGACAGTTCTTCACCTTGTACACTGCCTTTGTAGAGGGCAGATGCTTATAAACAGGTGACTTGAGATTGAAACCTGGTGTGGGAAATGGCCCGCAGTGGGGAAGAAATGGAGGGAGATCTCTGCTACTGAAAGGGGAAAAGTCACCTAGTTATATCCCAGAGCAATTGACTAAGCAGGAAGGATTTTCCTGATTATATGCCAAAGTCTTCTGGTGCTCTGGACAGAGAATAGAGAGCTTTTGAAAGAACAGGCACAAACTCCAGATAGATTTTGGGGTTGTTGAAGATTCTCTCAGGGCATTCTCTTGGAATGAGCTGACGAGAAGGCCATCACTCTCAACTTTTTCAGCCTGCCCTACGTTCTTTGGGATCAGGGCACTCCTTGTCCCAGATCTTCGGAGTAGACTCCTCCAGAGTCCATTTCTCCCTGATCACCTGCTACCTACAGTCTCTCTTAGCCTATTTGGCTGTAAGTGAGCACATTCATCTCCAAGAAGGGGCAGCACTGGCTTCAAGAAGGCTACAGCCCCAATGCTGTTAAAGAATTCATTCACAAATCTTCATCAGAGCTCTGGCAGTGGGATGACAGTGGTCTACCAGCTGTTTACTCAAAGACCTTTCCAAATAAGCTGGTAGCCACTCACTCTAGCCTAGGGAATACTGAAGACATGTTTAGGGTTAGGGTCTTGTCTCCCTTTTTGAACCTCAGGTTCTAAAACATTGCTAGTTTGATTCTTGGACCTGGTGTGACACAAAGCTGGGCCAGAGGGGCAGCATTTTCTGCCACATCTCTATACCCCTGCGGCTGTTTTGTGGTCAGGGCGGTTGGTCTCATGACAAAGAGCCAAGGCAAGTTGATGCACCAAGAAGACTTCTTTCCACAGAGGAATGTGAGAAATAAGGACAGAGATTTTGCCTTCTGGGGCCCCAGGCCTATGAAACCGGGCCGCAGATAGCAAACACAGGTGGCATTATCTGTCTGAGAAGCTTTGCTTACTTGTCCCTCCCCAAAGAGGGTCTCCTGGTGCTGAGGTCACTCATCATTGGAATAACATGCGAAAGAGGTTTGACTGTTGGTCTTATTTCTTAAAATAAGAAATTGAGTTGTCCTCCTGAAAAGTCATTTTTGTTCCTTTGATTATTTTTTATTTCTTGGCCAACAGTCATATTGGTCTGTTTCTCTGTTGATTGGCTTAGAGTGGGTGTTCAGGCCACAAAATGGCTTTCAGGTGAGAGCAATGGCTGGTTGCCCTGAGTTCTTACCTCAGTTGGCAACTATGGGGAAGAGACAGACAGGAGGGGTTGTCCCTCATGAAAACTCCAGGTGGTTTTTGGAGGCTTATGCAAAGAAGAAAAGAGAGGAAACACTTAAACAAACAAACAAACAAATAAATGGTGTCTCTACTATTCTGAGAACTCAATAAAACAATCACATCAAAATGAAGAGGCATAAATCTTGTGTCTGCACAGGTAACCCACTCAATTGCTTTTATTATTGCTCAAGCTGCCTCCATTTATTACCATCCACAGCCTGGGCCAAGGAGGTTGCGTGGAGGGTGGTCTCCAGTGCAATCCTACACCCCGAGAGGCAACAATCAGCCCATACAGCCAGGGATTTTGATGGGAGCTCGGGAAAGGCCCATCTGTCTGCATGAAAACCAATCAATAACTCTGTAACCAGAGCCCTTGTCACAGGGAAATGGACAACACAACAGTTCAATACAGGGGCCACAGGGGGAATTGGCCAAGTGGAGATGGGGCCAGGCAGGAGCAGCCCCTGGAGAAGGGAAGTGGGGTGCCTGGAGAAGGGAGTATTGGAGAGGGATTGGGGTATGGCAGGGGACGGCAGTAGCTCTGTGAGCATACTGGCGCAAGGGGAGAATTATTGTGTAAAGGAGATCCAGGATATGAGAGGCATAGTTGGAAGTTGGCGTGGGAGGGAATGGTTTGGAAATGAACTTGTTCTGGTACACATGGGATTGTGTGACTGTTTCTGTGATGGTATGTGCTCATGGAGTAGAATATTACAGCTTCTAGAGAAAGATTAGTGATAGTAGTGACTGGTGTAGACAGTGAATCAACCCCACCCCAAAGAGCCTGCATTCTGAAGATTGGGCTCCTTATGAGCTCACATGGGATAGGGGTTCTGCTTCCCAGTCTTCTCAGTAGGACTTATAAAGGAACACCTTAAGCCAGGGGCTCCACTGTCTGCTTCCAGCTTCCTAGATCTTAAGCTCTAGCTACTCTGCAACTATGCCTCGTAATGCTCAGGTCTGTCCCTAGCCCCTCCAGCAACCTGGAGTTGGAAGTTGGAGTTCTTGCAGTAAAAGAAAGCTGTGTATACTGGAAAGAATTTCTTTTTCACTTCCTGTTCTTTAAAGCAGCAGTCCCCAACCTTTTTGGCACCAGGACCAGTGCTCCAAGAGAATCTAATGCCTGGTGATCTGAGGTGAAGCTGAGGCAGTGATGCTAGTGATGGGAAGTAGCTGCAAATACAGATGAACTTTGCTCTGCCTGCTGCTCACCTGCTGTGTGGCCCAGTTCCTAACAGTCCACGGACTGGTACTGATCCATGGCCCAGGGATTGGGGACCCCTGCTTTAAAAGAATGCAGTAAAGGGTGCTAACCTGGCCTACCAATTCCCTGAATTTTTACTGTTTCTTCTTATACACCTTCTTTCCCCCTGCTTAAGCCAGGTGTCCAGAGTTTAGATTCTTGCAGGGGAAGCAGTTACAGGTACAGCTATAACCAGTGCAGCTTACGCAGCTTTATGGGTGAGTCTAAAGGAAAGAGAAAGGCCCCTGACAGATCTGAGGAGTGGGAAACAGTGTCTCATAGATAATGTCCAAGTAACAAGTGAAGTATTAAACAGGTCGGGAATATCTGTATACCACTCAGCTAACTACTGGATTGAGATATTTTCCTCCTGTTGAACAGATTATTTGTTTTGGTGCTGTAAAGATTCAGTTTGAATATATTCATGATGACTTCTAGGCATAGAGTTCGATATCTTTGGGGTGTGTATGCATGTGTGTGCATGCACTCACGTGCATGCTTGCACACATACATGCACACACACACCAACCTGTATCTGCTCATTGATGAAAGGTTTCCGAGGCCAAAAGGCAGAAAGGAAGGCCCACAGAATGTGACCTGCAGTCACAGACAAAGGCTGGACACTTTGTCTTTAGGCCCATCAGGTCAATCAGTGAGGCAGTCATTGGACCATTGGGCAATTACAGAGCTGGGCCAGAGATTCATTTTAGAATTGGTCAAAGTGGGGCCAAAATTTCCTTTTTTTCTTTCTCCGCTATAACACTCCATAGTCCAGTTAGCCCCAAATTAAAGAGACTTTGCTACAGTAATGCCACTATGTGATCAGCTGTCCATCTTCACTTCAAAACTTGAGTCCCAGCCCAGTTGGCAGGACTAGTTAGGGACCAACTGCATAAGCAGCCAAAGAGATGTTTTTCTCAATGGGTCTTCTTCCTGCAGAGTCGTGGTGCTGTGACTCTCCAAGGGATGCAGGCTCTCACAGCAGCAAGAATGATAGAAGCACTGGGATAGTCATTAGCAGAACTCTTCTAAGGGCTAGGCCCCAATTCCAGCCTCCAAATCTGTCCCCAGTAATCCTGGTGCCAGGCAAATAAGGAAGAGACTATGTGAGAGAAACATAACTGGCACTGGAGAAGGCTTGGCCTGATGGCAGACACAGGGGACTCCTGGGGAGGGTTGGGCAGGGTTGGGCATGGGGGATGCATTGGGGGTGTGGGAAATAAGAGGAAAATGACCTGGCACCGGAGAAGAAAAAGCAAGGCCCTGTGTAGATCTGGGAACTCTCAGGGAAGAGAGGAAGCTGTGTACGAGGGAGGTCGGCAGATGGGAGAAGACGTAGAGCCAGGTTTTTCTTGTAGTTCATCCTCAATAACCACAAAAATAACTGGGCTCTTTTGGTTTTTGAGAGAGAATATGGAAAGAAGATATATTTTGTGTGTGTGTGTGTGTGTGTGTGTGTGTGTGTGTGTGCGCGCGCACGTGCGCACACACAAGAGAGAAACGGAGTCATTGGCATTCTAGAGAGGTTAGGTTTATAGTAGGAATGTGGGGGAGGAAAGTAGTGCCCCAAAGTCTAGACTGGTGAGATATGTGTTAGTGAAGGGCAGCGATGGAAAGGTCTCGTGCGGCTGGAGGGGTCACTAACACAAGTGCCTCCAGGGGACACTCGACAGGGAAGGTCGGTGGGAGTGGGTACAGGAGTTGAGACAGAGGTGGTGAGAACTGGACAGACAGGAGCTGGAGTGAGCAGGTCTGACTTAGAGGCAGTAAGATTTGCTTTTTAAAAATTCTCCTGTCCAAATAAAATACATTTCCAGGCCTGATTCAGTTCATGGGCCAGTGGTATGCAGTGCCTGGTCTACGTAACTGGACATAACTTACCCTCCTGCTTCAGATCAGACAGTAACCTCAGTGCAGCTACAGGAGAGCACGACATTTCCTGAGCCCCTCAGTCCAGAAGCCCATGAGTAAGAGAAGTGGGGGAGATTATACTTTCTCTAGCTAGGGGAGGAGAGGGTGAAATGCAGGTGGAAAGAGGACTAGAGGAAGAGTGAGGACTAGAAGAATGAGGAAGGAGGTGATGAAACTGAGAGGGAAATGGCAGAGGTCTCGGAGCTGGCCCAGCCTGGACAGGTGTGTTTGGAAATGGAGCATATCTGAGAGTGCAGAACAGTGAACAAAAGAAGTTTGAAAAAGGGAATTGGATCTGCATATCTGAGCCAAGGGCCTTTGGTAGCCCTGCAGGGTCTTGGAGGTGGTTGGAGCAAGCTAGAGCTCTGGGCAGCCAGTAGACCAGGCTGAGAGGGATTGAGAGGTTTCAAAGGTGGCAAAGAAGAAAAGAAGAGGCCACCCAGGGTAGAAAAAGGTGGTGGAACAAAGGAAATGGCATGGGGTGGGGAGACAGGGTCATAAGTGGGGGGACAGGGTCACAGACGCCTGTACCAGGCAGCACACCACAAGGCAGGCTGGCAGTGTCTGTGGGACTGCAGTGGTATGGTTACTCCAGCCTGATCCCTGGCAGAAGGGACAGTGGGAGGCAGGCCAAGAGGAAAGGAGGTCCCTGCTTCTTGCGCGTTCCAGATCAGAGCTCCCTCCACCAGAGAGCCTCTGGCCACTTTGCTCTGACTTCCTCCTCTGCCTGCCTTCAGGCCTGCCCAAGCGTCTCTGCAGTTAACTCCCACTGCAGCCATCCAGGAATAGAGGAAGCCAGAGGACGTGACTGGCAGGTCCTGGCAAGAGGAGAAAGGCTGTGAGACAGGGCAGCAGGCTGGAAGGGGAAGTAGACCACCTTGTAGGCACAGTAAAGTCAATAAATCAGAGAGACGAAGAACTTAGAGGACTGGGGGAGAGGGGAGGAGGAAAGAGGATCAACAGTGGCCCCAGAGCTTGAGCAAAGGGGATTGAGCATTGCGGGCAGCCTCTCCTAGTCCTGATGCTCCTTCTTGGTCTCAAGATCTTTGTTGGGCTAGTGAAGAAAGCTGAAGGAAACCAGGATCCTTGTGGGTGGGATTCAGCCTGGCAGTCTATAGAGATGGTCAGGGAGGAGGCCCTCATTCTGCCCCTATCCTGTGACTTTTCATCCTGATTCTATAGGGCAAGATGGTGCCTTCCTTGTGTGTTGTACAAGCGAAGTTGTTAATAATGTGCTGGGGCCTCTGTGTGGCTCTGTTTTGGAGTGTGTGGGCTTGTGATATCTAGCCGAGCCTGACATTTGTGCCCTGGGAAGCTGTCTAAATGGCCCTGGCATTCCAGGGAGCTCTTAAAAGGAGTCAGTCCTGTCGAACAAGGAGCTGGTTGCTTCACTATTTAGAGGGTTTCTTGCTGAAGGGATTGTTTGGTCCTAGAATGAAAGTGTCTGCCATCACCTGGATGGCTTGCCCGTTTGGGGTGTTAGCAAATGTAATCTGGAGAGCACTGGATTGAATGGACTGTAGATGCCCTGCTGGGTTAATGAGTGGGGGTCCTGTCAAGTACACAGAGGCTCCTGACACATTTAGTTTGTGTTCACGTACACGTGCATTTGCTGTGCTAGAGGCAAGGGCGTAGAGTGGAGTGTGATGCCAGGGTGGTGATTGTGTGTAACACACTACTAGGAAAACTGATAATAGCTGCTTGATTTGTGTCTGCTGAAGTCTTCAAAGGGAGTATACATTTAGGAAGGGACATAGACCAAGTTATTTATCTCCTTTTATCATCTGCAGAGAGGATATCCTGCTCCCATCCTTTACCCTTTCCTTCTCTCCTCCTTCTCCTCCTCCTCATCATCACTCAGGTTAGCTGGTTTGGGTTAGGAGGCCAATCTCAGTAGACTCTAATTGAAGACTGAAGAGAATTTGATAAGATAAGGAAGGCCATCGTTCCTCTGGGGACTGATAGAGGTTTCATGTTCCCCCACTCCACTCTGCTTCCCTAAGGAGTTGACACCAGGGCAGGCAGCCTTCCCACTAACTGTGACTGTCTGGCCTCTGGGAGAGAAAAGGAGGTATTCCCCAGGGTCAAGGCTTGGGTTGCTTTCTTAGTCACCACGAGCCTGGGAGAGACAGTCTAATAGAGCCCTGGACAAGAGAGGGAAAAGAGTAAAGAGAGATGTCTGGAGACAGGAGAGAAATGAGAGGCAGATGAAGCTGACACCAACTGGCCCCAGCGAAAGCCACCTTTTTGGCCACAGAAATGTACTGGGTGTGTGCATTAGGAAGAGGGTCTCTTTTTATTAGGAAAGAGGCTCTGAAGCCTTTTAACTCATCTCCTGGGCTGAGCACTCAGCTGTTTGCAGAGGGTATAGCCCTGGTTCAAGTTCGGCTCCTCCTAGAAACAGTGTTCACCTCACCCTTATGCCCCTTGCCCTTGTACCGATGTGCTTCTTCTCCCACCCTTATTTCCCTTGAACTTGAATCTGAGAACTAGCTAATTTCTGGCCCCAGGGAGACAGCCTGGAGGGCAGTGTAGACTCCTTAGGAGATGACTTCTCAGAGTGGGTGTGAAAAAAAGTTGAGAGAAATTTATTTCATGGCCAATGGCTGCTTAGAAAAGACGATTCCAGCATCCGAATGTGATAAATGTTAACTGAGCATTAATCGCATTAAAGAGGGCCCTATAAACTTTTCATTTCTAATTAAATTCATCCAGTGATGCTGCCCAAGCGAGTACTCTGGGCCTTTGTTTATGTGGAAAATTAAAATGCAAATACAATGGAATTTATTTCTGAGAGTGGAGTGATAGGCTAGCCCCTCTGACTACTGGTCTCCAGACCTGTCAGGCCAGGTAACTGCTTCTTTGAAGGTGCTGTCCCCCTTGGGACACATTCTGGTGTGAAGGGAGAGGCCAGAGTTCAAGGTCAAATGGAGTGAGAAATGAGAAGGTGTGGAAAGAATTGAAGAGGAGGACAAAAGGCAATAGATGACCTGGAAATATAGGGAGGCATTGTCTTGTTTTCCTACCCTCCAACTCACACTTCTAGGAGAAGAAATCCCCCCAAACCCTGCTTGTAAATAATGTCATTACAGCCTCCTCTGCAGCTCTGGGATGAAGGATATGTGTAGGAGAGAGATTTTGGTAGAAGTAGCCCTGCCGGGTATATGTGGGCCTGCTCTTAAAAGAACTGAGTGGTCATCAGCAGGGAGGGCCCAGGGCCTGCATTTATCTCTGGCAGTTTGAGGGTCGGCTGCTGTCCACATCATGGTTTCACTGGGCTCTTCCTGCTAGTGCCAAGTGGCATTGACACAGGGCAGTGGAGCATAGTGGCACAAACTGAGGACGCTGTGCATGCACGCCCACACACACACAGCCTTCTTGCACATAGGGAGAGCCAATCTCTCATAAGAATAAACAAACATCCCTTGCAAGGAGTCCTTTAGTGCCATGATTCCTTTGATAAAAGCGATAACCCTAAGCACTATTGAATGGAACGATCTACATTTCCTATTCACTAAAACATAAATTAAGTCGAGAAAACCTGGGTAAGAAAAAATCATTTGAGTATATCATTAGAGATACTGAAAGAGTAGCATGCTGCCCTATGGATAAGGAATTGTAAGTAGTATTAAAAAGTAGAGAGGGAAAGAAATTGGAAGTAGGAGAGATGATAAAAGGCGCACACGAAATTACAAATAGTACATATACAAAGGCATAAACCAGATTTACTCCAAGCTTTGCAAAACCTACAGCTTTGACTGTCGATACATAGAGATACCAAGTGCACAGGCTCAAAGGTATCCAGGGAGTGAATGAGGCTGTGTCAGTATGAAGAGGGTGGTTTGGCCACAACGTGGGCTCTCTGTGCCAGATGCTGATCCATCAGCTCCGTCTTGCAGAGATCTGATTGGGTCTGGTTCTGTGGATCGTCAAGGATACAGACTTAAAAGATTTTTAAAGGTCTTTAAGCACAAGTCTCTTGTGAGATGGATCCATGTTCTAATGGATCTCCAAGGCAGCAACCCATTCCCGGAATGGAGCCTGCTTGACTAGCTTTGTTGAATAGCTGCTGTCCCTGTCCTCTTTAGTCTGTTTTGTTCTGAGTTATTCTTTTTCTCTGTAGTATTCACTTATGTCTCATGGAAATCCATGAGCACTTGCTAACAAACAGGTTAATGATAGTGGCAACTCCCAAACATCTGGCTGAAAACCAAAACCTTTAGTTAATCATCTACAGCAGTTGTCAATGTGATGCCAAGTATTCGGTGATTTAGAGACATCTACGTAAATGATTGAATTTCTTAGTTTTTATCCAGGCACATCATCAACACTCGTTTTTATTTCATTGGGGTTTCATTTCATTGGGAAACACCTGTTTTCAGAGGAAAATATCTAGGAAAACAAAGTGTTGTGGTTAGAAAGCATCTTTAATGCATTTGAGTCTCATTTCTGATTTGAAGGGAGGCTGAGGTTGGCCTGAAAGTCTAGTGGAGAGCTGGGCCTTAGAGCATTTCGTATTTGAAAAGGCACAGCCGATGGACACTTTCTCTGGAAGTTGTTTGGGAGGGCAAATCATTTTGTCCAAATTAACTTAAGCTGTCTGTTAGGACTGACTTCCATAGAAAAATCCACTTTGCCATCTTAAAGGAGAATATTGTAGGTTTTAGTAGATATGGTCTTTCATTCACTTATTCTTTTATTCATCCATTTAGAAAACCTTTGCTATGTGCCAGGCAAGTAACATAAACCTATGTGGCATAGGAAATGTAAGAAAGTAGGCTCTGGAGAGAGATTGCCAGAATTTGAATCTAGCTCCCCCACTCACTGTCTGCGTGGTTAGAAGTAAATCTCATATTGACTCTGGACCTCAGTTTCCTCACTCATCTATAGCTCTCTCATAGGTTCTTCTATGAGTTAGTCCACATTAACCTGCTTAGAATTGCCCCTGGCAGGTATCAAGTGCTAGTTAATATAAGTGTTAGTTATTATGGCAGTAATAATCATCAAATGTATATGTCTTGTTATTTGTCTACATCAATGCCTGTGAGTTCTGGCTTATATGTGCATAAATATTGAAATGTTTTAAATAAAAATACTTGAGGAGCCAAAAGGATATTCTGTGAGCAGAACTGTATATCATGAATGCCAGTAAGAATTGAGGTCTACGATGAGCCCACCTGGATTTAGGAAGGGAGCTTGCTCTGTGTGCATCCAGAAAAAAACAATAACTCTATGACTCAGTTATTTGACCATTGAACAAAATTAGTCATATATGTGCCCCCTTTGTCTGCTTTGAGAGTCCTGCCTCTGTGTGTGTGTGTGTGTGTGTGTGTGTGTGTGTGTGTGTGAGAGAGAGAGAGAGAGAGAGAGAGAGAGAGAGAGAGAGAGAGAGAGAACAAGAGAAGAGAGAGAATTTGTGTAGGTGCACATTTCTTTTCTGAGGTGAACCTACTATTGCTTGAGGAGTTGAACGGTGGCATTTTCTGGGCTTCACGGCATTTTCATGTGTTGTGCTGCTTTGCATTGTGTAGAATTTTTAAAAAGATAAAATGAAACGGTAATGGAAAAAATCTTTATTTGACAGGTTTGAAGGGTTCTCTGGATTCTTAAATGTCATAGAGGAAAAAAAAGGGAGGGAAACAGGACAGGGGGTGGGAAAGAGGAATGAAAATAGAGATAAGATAAAGTATGAAGAAAGAAAAGGGAAGAAGTAAGCAAATATTTGACAAATTCAACCAAATTTGTCTACTATTCCCACATATTTATATATCCCAAGAAATCATGGGAAGTTGATCCTTATTACAGTTATTTCCATTGCTGTGGGCTAAAGATTTTAGGAAAAAAATTGGAGGAAAAAAGTTTACTTCGGGCTTCCTGTATTTAGTGCAATGTCCCACACAACTGGGCAACTGCAGATGCTCCTATTTACTCTGTGCCCCAAAAGAGCAAAGATAAAAATCAAAGTTTCCCAGATTCATGATGATGTGTTCTAGCTCCCCATCTTTATGAGAAAGCCCATAGAATAAGGCTGAGGCCCCAAATTCTCCCTTCCCCTTTGGCCTATCTTGGTAATCAGGTTTAGTTCAATGGACTTCTATAAGATTCACATCCAAATGCCTTCACATTCACTTATCTGATTCCTTTTTTTATCCCTTCCTTAGTTCTCAAATTTAACACCTAGATTCTCCTATTAATCATTTACACCTATTAGTTGGTAAAGGTCCTGATTTTTTAGTTGATTTAGTGATTTAGTGATTTAGAAAATAAACGTTTTAAATGAGCTAAATTTGAATCTTGAAAACTCAATCATTCTTAAAATTTTTTTATGAGTGTAAATATATAAAGGCCAACATCTTCCTTTCTCCCTATTTATCATACAGGGCTAGATGCAGTCCTCTGTATTGAGATGGGCAGTGGTGAACTCTATCAGCTCCCATCCCTTCACTGTCTAAATGGACCAGAGGCCAAGAAGAGAACTACCCTCTGCCCCACCCTCCTACTTCCCCTATCTGACTGTAGTTTTGTACGTCTATGCTTAAATTACACAAACGCCTTGATTCATCCTAGGGTTTTATGTACATTAGCACACATGTGTATATGTTTGTACATATACATAGGCCAATCTTATGGATGCTTTACTTGGTAAATCCTCATATTCATAATGATAATAGCTAATAACTGCTTACTGTAGTAGGAACTTATAAGCGTGTTGCATGTATTAATTGATTTAGGCTTCATAAACAACTCCATAGGACTTTCAAGGATTGTTTATAGATGAAGAGTACAGAGAAATTAAATAACTTGCTCCAGTCACAGGTTAAGTAGCAGAACTAGGATTTGAACCCATGTTGTACTGGCTCTGAAACGTGATTATCCAGTACTCCATACTTATTATTAACTTTTGACCAAGAGAAATACAAGCATGTATAATCTGTTGGGGAACTCTGTATGTTTTGCAATCTCATGCCCAGTGATATATTTATATATTTATTTACAAGCTCAGAACAGAAATTCTGTGCCCTAGTAGAAAGTTGTGCCTACTATGTGTTCCTGCACTCTTCCACAGTGTATGTGTGTGGCTCAATGAGTGCTGAGCCACATCATCTGGAGATACTAGGAAGGAATAAGATGCTGATAGCCAGAGCTACAGAGTGGAGTGAACTAGGGATTCTTGGAACTAGAGTTCATGTTGTTATTTCCATTGAAATTAGGAAGTTTTCTCCCATTCATCTCCCTCTAGCCCCATCAGAGAGCTAGACTCCTGACAGGCATAGTGTTTGGCCTAGGGGCTTAACCCTTCCAATTAGGCAGATACAGGGAGGGTGACACCAGGACCTTTCTCAGTGGAGTAAGGTCGGAACTGTTCTGTAAAGCAGGGGAGGTTTGTTCCAAGAGGAATAGAACTGTGCATTTGGTCATATCAAAAAGAGATTTCTTTTGCATTTCTAGAATCTTCCTTTTGGAGAGGAGCAGTGCAATAACTAAGCCAGAGTAAGCCAAAAAAAAAAAAGCTAAAAGATGAGCTCCACTCACCCACGACCACATTGAGAAAGCAAGTACTGAGTTATACACCACCACCCAGATCCAACGTCATTACTCTACCCATATTACGAAGGAGACAGCCATTAACCTAATCTCTGAGATGTACATTATAGGAGAAAGAAAAAAGATGCTGATATGATCACTGCACACAGTAATTCAAAACAGAAACATGGACATTGCCATCAAACAATACTCAAATTCCTCCAACAGTGTTACACAAAGTGCAGTCACCTCAGTACAATACCACAAAATGTCAGTAACCTTAAGCCAGATGCTGGAGAAATGCATCAACACAATGCAATACACGATAACACAACACAATTCCAAGTCTCCATCCCACAGGCACACCCATACACAAAGGTTGAAATCATGCAGCCACCTAAGTGGTACTAGTCACACAGAGAGAGAGAGAGAGCCAGCAATGTAACACCCAACCCTTCTGTGTACCCAGCAGAAAATGGTCACAGCCCAGCCTCCACAAAGCCAGAACTCTTCTGATCTAGCACAGCCTGCCAGAAAGCAGTGCCATCTTCCTTTCTCTAGCAGGTGGATATATCCAGACCATCACCTCCAATATGGCCTCTGGGCTCTCGTTGCTAGTAAGAGAGTAAACTGTCCCCTGAGCCCGCTTCCCGAGACCCGACAAATCAGCTTTGTCCTGGTTGAGGTTTAATGAGACTTTGCTGTTACTGAAAATGACAGAGCTCCAGGGATGGAAGGAAAGGTGGGGGTGGGCTAGGAGGGGGCTTGCCAAGCTGGGTGCAGGAATTCCCCTTCCTCCACCAAGCCCTGCCTTCTGTGGTCATTCCAGAGCTGAAACCCTCTTGCTGGGTGTTCACTGAGTATCGATTCACTCTGCAAGCAATTTTAATATTTCTTCAGGGACTTTCCAGCAACAGCACAAGTCATTAATTCACCCTCCCAAATTGCTTATTCAATAGCAGGAACATGGCTCCTGAATAAAGTCCTAGAATTTATGTGACTCGCACGAGTCAGGAGGTCAAACAACTGTTATGGAGCGAAGTTAAAAATCCAAATAAAATATTGACACTTTTTGGGGGAGGGGGAGGGGGGAAGTAAAGGTATTTAAAATAGGTTTTTGTTGCAATGCCCCCAGGATAAAGAATGGAAGGAGACTGAAGACAAGTTGGAGTTTATAAAATCGATGGAATTTATTGCACATCTACTTGGCATTTAATAATTCTCTCATTTCCACATCACCCTCCCCCCCACCCCATCCTGGCCATAGACAGAAAGATACACAGGTATACAAATGCACATTTATGCACATCAATATTGGTGCATAGACCAATATAAAAAACACAATTGTGACGCGAGCGTCTCACACACTCTGGAAACAGTGATGAGTGTGGAGTCATGTGTGACTGTAGCTTGCATGGTTGACAGAAATAGGCATAACTGGGCAGAAATTCATGAAGTCGGTTTTGATAAATATATACAGTATTATAAATCTGGTTCAATGCATTTAATCAGATATAAATATAAAGATACACTAATCATAGAAATAGTGTCTAGAAACATAAAGACTGAGAAACACATCTGTATGCAATATCTCCACACAATCATGTACATTACTTAAAAACTAGATAGACAGACAGACAGATAGACAGAATTTGGAAAATCTATACCTAAAACCTACCAGTGCATATAAAATACACCACAGCCATAGCCACTTAACCTAAAATTGTAGTTCATTTGTAACAGAGATATGATGCTTATCAAATACAACTATGGCGCATGCAGGGGAGAGGGTAAGCATCTTTGGAATCTCGGCTACATGCAATCTCTGTTAATTGTCTGCATATACATTTGCTCAGTTGTCCAGACCATGGATGTGAAAAGACTGAAGGGAAAACTTGTTCATGCCCAAATAGGTAATAAACACAAAGAGCTACTAATGCAGAAATGTCCAGAAGAGGTAATATGGTTCAGCCTACAGACATCGAAGTCACAGGCCTGGACCCAAAGTCTGGCTCCATTGCTATTAAGCATGTGACCTTGGGCAAGTTGCTTAGCCTCTCTGTTGTCTCCTTGGTATAATAGAGAACATGCCTATTTGATAAAGTTGTAGTTAGGATTTGAATGAGTAAATGTGTTTGTTATAATACCAATCATAGTGAATTTGAAATAAATTATAGTTGTTACTTTTCCTATTGTTATATGCAGCTCTTCTATTCAGGCCCAGATTGTCATGGATTCTACCATCTGTTCTTATATGATTGACTTATTCTACCCAGTGGTTAGCAGTATGGGTTCTCAAGTTAGGCTCCCAGGTTTCAATCCTAGCTTTGCTACTTAACAGCTGTGTAACCTTGGGCAAGTTACTTAACCTCTCTGAGCCTCAACTTCCACATCAATAGAGTAAGGATAATAATCTTTAGAAGAAGTTGTGAGAAATAAATAATCCACATAAAATGCTTAGCACAGTGCCTGGTACATAATGAACATATATTAGCTCACTATGTCCTTTAAGATTATGTTATTGTTATTATTAACAATAATAACATTTGTTATTAAACCATTAGTTTTTAAATATTTACATTGTTCCAGGTGCTGTTCCTAGGTGTTAGAAATACAATGGTGAGAAAAATAGGCATGCTCTCTGCCCTTATAGAACTCACGGTTGGCGAGGAAAACTCAGAATGAATTGAGTAAGCAAGAAAACAAGATTTCAGCTCTATATGGGACCCTGAGGGGAAGAAGGGAACACAGAGAACTAGACTGGCAAGCCAGGGTAAAGTCAGATTGGGAAAGATTTTGAAGGCCAGGCTGATGCATTTTGAATTTATTCTGTAGGTAATAGGAAGCAATTATAGGGTTTAGCCTCATCACATTCTCTCAGGAGACAGACAGAAACCATGGATTGTTTTTGAATACTGGAGTACCTAGGCAAGAGGGGGTGGGGCTAGAGGCAGGGAGGCCAGGCAATTTCTAGGAGGCCCCAAGTCTGCTACTGCTAAAGGGCTCTTCCTCCAGGCTTCTGCTTGCTGAGGGAGGTGGGTGTGCCTATGGAGGGACAGCGAGGACAGAGAGGGAGGACTTGGTCACAGCACTGAGTCTACAGCAGCACCCCTTTCACCATCCTGTCAGGCAGTTTTCTAGCCTCTGGAGCTTCCCAGGCAGGACTGTGGGGTGGAGAGCTGGTGGACCCCGCTCTGTACAGGAAACCCTCATAGATGAGGGCAGAGACGATGGCGAGAGGAGCTAGTCCGGTCACGCTCTGGGCTTGGCATGCACCGCAGACTGGTTTCCAAATGGTTAGTTAAGCACATTGCCCCTTAATTTTTAAACCTATGCCTATCTTGAAGTTAAATCAATCCATATGCTTACCATTCATCATCTAAACCATCACTATTGCCCCCTTGGGCCAGCCCCATGGCCCATCTAGCCCAGTAAATTGTATCTGGCCTGGGCTCCCGGGGACACGTGGTAGAAGGATTATCGCCCTCAGTGCCAATCTTAGAAGAGTATGTTGAGGCAGAAAATATGCCTCATATCTAAAAAACCCACTGGGAATCTCTCATCCTGGAATGTACTGAAAACTATTTTAACATTATTTTTATTTTTAAACTAAATTTAGTTTCCACAGAGGAATTGATAGCTTCTTAAATTTTGGTGTCTGTGTAAATTGGAATCAGGATTAGCGGAGAAATGTCAATTGATAGAGTATGAGTAAGGAAACTTCTTATGTCACTAAGACTTTCTCTCAGCTCTCTCAAGGCTCCCCTGCATAACTACCAGCTTCACTCCCTGGCTGAAGCTAGAAAGTTTATGAATAACCTGGAGAATTTGCTTAAATACAGCTCTCTAGGCGGGACCACCATCAGAAATTCTAATCAGAAGGTCAGAGGTGGGCCCCGGGATTTGCATTTTAGCACACACCCCAGGGGATACTAATGTAGGTGGTTCAAGGACAATAGTTTGAGGAAATTCTTCTGAAAGCTTTTTGGTAGAACTCTCATCTCTTGGAGCTTACTTATGACTTCTGAGAAGCAACAAAAGAGGCAGAAGCTCTTGACACCTTTCAGGGGAACACTGCTAATCTTGGAACCTGTGTATTTCAGCTACATCCTACTACAGCCAGAATAGAAGGGCCTGCCCATAGCTTCCACACATCAGATACAATTTTCATGCACAGTACCCTGCCCGCCATATGGTCAGTTGTCCAGATTGAAATCTGCAGGGTATGTGAGTGGGCATGAGCAAACAATTCTAACTCTGCAAAACCTGCAAAGATGAAGCCCAGGAAAACAGAGTTTATATGTAGCTCTTCCTGGCTGCCAGTGGGGAGGGGGCAGTAAATTTTAGCTCTACAGTTCCCGGGATGTACAGGGGCAGATTCCAGTTCCTTAGAGTTCTCAGGAATAAGGAGCTACAGGAACCATTTTTGGGAAAGGAGAAATTTTTCTGGATGATCTATGATACTTCACTTGAGGTTTTACCATGAAAGGTCTCCAGCTGTTTGCATTGCTCTGACTTGCCTCAGGGCTTAGCTAAGGACACGTGCCTGCTGTTGGCAGCTCCCAAAGGCCTGAGACAAAACAATTACCAGCATTCGTTGGGCAAAATACCCTTTTCTGAAGCAAATCTCATTTTGTCCTCCGGAATGATCCAGCCTGTAATATAATAATACCCAGCCTGAAGTCACTGGCAGAGGCCCCTCCCAGCACTCCTGCCGCTCAGTGGGCAGTGCGGCTTCAGCTAGCTAGTCTGCAACATTCTCTATGCTGGAGTTCCTTTTATTGACAAAATCAGAAAAGACTTTTTTTAAACCAAGGACTACATTTTTTCCTGCAAAAAACTCTAAAGTGCGCAGTCCGCTTCAGGACAATTTAAACAGATTAACACATGTATGTGACACATGTATGTAGATACATGACATCTTGCCCCAACAAACCTTTGAGCAAACAGTGACATAACCAGGCCTGGGGCCAGCTAGTCGTTCCACTAGAGAGTAATTCCAAAGTGGAGAAGGCAGTCTGTTCTAGGCAGCTGGACAGGATTTCATGGGGACATGCCTGGAGATTCCATGTATATATCACACTGTCAGCAGCTGGTTCTAGCAGGTGTTATCACTCCTATTTATAGAGGGGAATCCAGAAGCTCAGGAAGCCCCTTGTCCTTTGTTTCTCAGGACACAACAGAACAAGAGAACTAGAATCTAGAAGTATGGATTTGGGGCTTTTGGGTATCTCTTCCCTGGAGGCAGTATATCTTAGTGGTTAAGAATATGTGCCCTGGGGTTAGTCTATGTGAATTCAAACCTTGGGTTTGCCATTTATTAAATGGGTGACCTTGGGTAAGTTATAATATGTCTTATCTTCAAGATGGGTTATTGTGAAGATTAAGTGAATTATTTGTTTGAAACTCTAAGAACACTGCCTAGCACCTAGTAAATATTTAGTAGGCAATAGTTTTTATCACCAGAGCCTCCGCTAAGGAAGCACTGCTCCTACAAATCTTGACCAGCCTAGTCTTGGAAATGCTGCCACCTAACTCCCTCCAAGGTGAGCTGTCTGAGGTCACCTCAATGGTAATAGGACCTCTTCTTGTCTCCATCTCAGGGGGAGTTTTTGCACACTATTTATTATCATATAATTTAATGCAATATAATATCATACATAACATAACATAATATGATGGGTAGGTTAACTTGGAAACCCTGAGGCGGACTGTGGATGGATGGATAGATGAATAGATACATTTGTACTAAGTATACATACATTATATCATTCTATTGATTTGTAAAAAGTTCCCCGTCTGCCTGGCTGTAATGAGATTTTTGAACTTTGCGTGGCGATCAATGAGAGGAATATTATTGGCCTAGAGAATTGATATACCTGCTCTCAGTGGCTTGTTCTGCTCCCAGGCAGCCCCGGCCCCCCAGGTGTACGATTCCAGCAGACACTTAACCTTTTTTACAGTGTCATCAGGCTAAAAGGAATCTAATAGTGACACAGGACTTGTGCTCAGCACTCTGCCACTATTGCTTTCCTGTCACAAATAATTTATAGCCTTCTATTTCCATCCCTGAGCCTGCACCCCAGCCCTGCCTCCCGCTCTCCCCCAGCTTCCAGGAATCAATAAACTCACACAGTCACAGTGAGACTTCAGGGTACAAGGAGACAGACAGACAGACAAAGAGAAAGAGGCAGAAAAAGAGTGAAACACGAAGGACAGAATGAGAAAAGAAGGAAGAAGGAGAAGGCATAGAACCAGAGGAGTAGAATGTTGAGGGCTTCTCTGTTTCTTCATGAGTTTAACAAACTGTTACTCGGGAGACTCTGTGTGCTTTCATTCTAACTCACAGAGCCACAACAGACTGTTTTCCTCTCCAGCTTGGTGAGAGGTGAAGGCTTCCTGGGAATTCAACCAATGAGGGAGTGACTCCACCTGCCTCGCCATCCTTTGCTCTAAAGCTCTGCCACACCCCCTGGCATCTCTTGGGTCTAGACAGAGCTGTTGCTCATACTGTCTATAGATCCTTTCCAGTGCCCCTGGGCAGAGGTTCTCAGTCTGTCTTCTCTGATGCAACCTCTTTTGGGGTCAGTCTGTGACACCTGCTGCTGCTATTTCCTGCTCTTCCCAGGTTCTCATAGCAGCTGCATTGACCAGGCTGGGACATGCTGGGCTGAGAGGCTTCCTGCTGTACCTGGCTCAGACCCTAAATAGAAAGCCACCAGGCCTAGGGGTCACCAGAGGAATAATAATACTACTTGTTGTCGTATTATTATAGCTAGCATTTATTGAGCCAGGAGCCATACTAATCATTTTACACGGATTATCCAATTTAATCCTAACAGTCCTAGGAAGTGAATAGTATTATTATCTTATTGTACAGATGAGAGAATGAGAAACTGCCAAGGGTTTCACAGGCAATAAGTAATAGAGCTGAGGCGCAGACTGAGCCTTTTCCCCTTTGCTCTAGTCACACCCTTGTCAGCGTGGGAGACTTTAAGTGCCTGAAGTCCCCATGCTGGGCCCAGGCAAAGCCCTGGAGGTTCCCAGGAAAGTTGAGAGAGAAGGAACATTCCTATGGAAGAAAGCAGACTGAAAAGAGAAGTGGGGAGTAGGCACCCTGACAGGCAAGTCTTTCTAGGAGCAGGAAATGGCACCTCCCAGCCCCCAAGTAGAGATGTGCTCTCCAGGGCTCCCAACTACACCCTCCAAAGATCCATGTGCCAGACTTGACTTTTCAGGCCCAGCCTGCCTGGGACCACAGAGATATGTCTTGTTGTCTAGAGGGCAATATGAGAAAAATTGGAGGAAGAGAAGGAGGAGGAACTGGGTAAAATAATATCAGGCAGTCACCCAAAGCAACTGCTTTTCTTTGTTTTTTTAAATCTCTAGTGCTATTCCCATGAGTTGTTGGGTTGTGTACAGGATGCAGGAAGGCAATGGATAACCATCAGGTTTCTACCATCCAAGTTCTTAAATTCAACTCTGGGGACTAGCAAGTGCCCACCCCTGGGGGCTGTGGATGGACACCAAGAACATCAGTAACTCACAGCAGGCACCCTGCCCAGCTCCTCTCCCAGGCACCACCAAGCTGCTGTCAGGAAATAGCGATTTTCCATCACTTGTTGCCTCAGCTAAATCTGTACCAGTGCCCCATGGGTCAGGGGCTCTGGGTAACAAAGACAGAAACTCCACAAGGCTATCCAGTTGTCTGTCTCACCCAGCCCCAGTTCTGGGGCTGTCTTAGTCCAGAGCCCATCAGCCCTCAAGCCAAAGCCACCCGCAGGTCAGTGAGATCCCAGAAGCTTTGGCTGCAATGAACTAAGAGCAGCTGATCTGAACTACTTGGTCTCCTTCTAGACTTTTCCTGTAGACCAGTTTACACTGCCCTTAGCTACCGTCCACTCTTTTCCATTGTGATTATGCTCTACCCCACCAACTCTTGGAAGATAACATTGCCTTTTCCTTTACTCAGAAATAGAACTCATAAAAGCTCCTTTTCAAAGTATTTGGCCACCTCAAAATATGCCATCTCTCTAACTCCCCTGTGCATTCTATTCCATTCTTTCATGTTCTGCCTTGCTCTCACAGTGATCCACATTCTCTCAGACAGTTTCAGTCTCCCCTCTTCACTGGCTCTTTCTCCTAAGCCTGCACACTTATCCAGGTCTTCTCTACCTTAAGAAGCCTTCCCTCTACTCAGCTGCCAGTTCCATCCCTTGGTTTCTACACTTTTCCCTCCTTTCCTTTCCTACAAACTTCTAAAGGCACTTGTCTGCTTTCACGGCCTCCCTTTCCTCCTATGCACTTCCTAATCTCTTTCTGCCTGGCTCCTTTGCTGATACTGCTCTCCCTGAGGTCACTAGTGTTTACCAGAATCCCCAAGTCTATACCCCTTTTTATTCTCAAATTCTTTCAATTCTTATGTTGCTGTTGATCTGTAGAATATGTTCTCCTTCTGGAAACGTTCTTCTTCACGGGGTTAGGTAAAACTGCCTGATCCTGGTTCTGCCATTTCCTGTGTGACCAATTCTGACCCCTCAGCAATGTCAGATTCTTTCCCCCAGTCCCTGAAAGTGAGTGTCCTCTGGTCTCCACTCCTCGGGTCTCTTGAATCTTTCAACACTCCTTTCCTTGACAGTTTCCTAAATCTGCATATGCTTTGCCAGCTGGTTCATGGCATGTCCAACTGGACACTCTTCTATCACTTCAAATACTGTATGTCTAGGACCAACACTGCCACCTCTCTCCAAAGCCAGTCACTTCCCTGCATCCCTCTCCCTGATGGTGGTACAGACAACTAGCTTTCTGGTTACACAGATTTGGGGTTTTAGAACCATGTTTGACTCAAGTTAGTTGCCAAATCCTGGCCATTCTGCCTTCACGATGTCTTGCTCATTCTTCCCTTTCTTTCCTAAGACAGGCCCTTATCACCTGTGCTTATATACTGCTTTACCAGAATCAGTTTGTACATGACCCTTCTAGTTTAGAAATCACTACTTAACCTCTGTCAGCTTTGGTTTTCAATCTGCAAAATGAGGATAATAGCATCTACTTTGGAGGTCGTTGTGAGAATTAGAGTAGTATATGTAAGTTGTATAAGTTGCATGTAATATTAGCACATAATAGATACTCAATAAATGGAAAAATCACAATTATCATCTCTTCCAAGATTGCAGTCTTATTTCCTCTCAGTCCCTACATACCTCTCCCATTCTGGCTGACTGGTCTGGGCATGAGCCCCTAAAATATCATGTCCATTCAGCTTTCTTGCTTTGCTTCTATCCTGTTCTGGCACCTGCTTATACTTCCCTACCTCTGCTTCTTTGTTCATCTCAGAATTATATTATTTACTGGGGGAAAAAAGACCTTAGAGATCCTATAGTCCAAGCTCTTTACTTTACAGCTAAAGGAACTGAGGACCAGAGAAGTGGAATGATGGGCCCAAAGCTATGTGGCCACTTAATGGCAGAGTCAGAAGCAAGACTCAGAGCCCTTGCCATATAGCCCAGTGCCCTGTCCACCATCTTCGAAGCCTCTGGTTTCTACATGTATCAACATGTTTAGCCCTCCTCTGCTTTGAAGAGCTATATCAAGTTCCACCTCCTCAGTGACTTCTCTCCCAGTTTCCCCCATTTGCAGTGGGCATGGTTCCTCCTCTGCTTCCTTCTGACACTTCCAACCTGGCCTCCTTGGGGTTACTTAGCTTTCTTCAGGTGTGTGTCTTCCCTCCCCAACTTCATTTCCAGCATTGTGAGGCAGGTACCTTATTTCAATTTCCTGGAAGTGTTCAGTGAAAGCTAGTTAGAGTGGAGTCCACTCCTGACTTGTAACTCACTTGCTGGTTAAGGTGAACTTGGCTCGCACACCTCTGCAGAGAGGAGCAATGCTGTTGGAAAAATTGCTTCCAAGAGCACCTAACTTGACCAGTGGGTGTAGGGGTGTGTTCCTCGGTCCTGGCCCCAGGGTTGGTCTTTTGAATCCTGGCTCCTTCAGAATCCTGGCAAGCCGGCTCATCCCCAACCCTGGGATGTTTGACAACCCACCCCTCCCCTGCCTCCAGTGCACAGTGGAGGCACACTGAGCTTTTCAACTAGGTTGGTAAAGAAGCTGTGATTCAAGTAGGACCTTAGAAAACAAGGCTATTGGGCCAGTGAACTTGACAGAGACAGGGCTTTGACTTGTTTAAGAGTAGTAAGTGAGCTCAGAGTTGTTCAGGTCCTGACATCTGGCAAAGGGACTATGTGCTGGGCTGGAATTCTGGAGACAAAACAGTCACCCGTGACCCAGCCCTCCTCTGGCTACTTCTCCTTAGCTCACCTCCTTCAGCTCTGGAGGTGTGTGATTCAGTCCCAATAGGAAAGCCAACTCCAAAGTGATCTTTAGACCCAGGGAGTCCTGTTCCCAGGAAGAGATTTGCATGTGGTTGAGGAGGGGACAGTGGACAGCAAATCACCAGGCTAGTCCCCACCCTCAGAAACTGGAAGGATGCTGTGCTCCCCTCATTCTGCTGTACCAATCCTTGCTACCAAAAATAAAGCTGCAATTCAGATGATACACACAGCAGGACAGAACGCAGACTGCCTCCGCCCAGAGCTGCATCAGGCTAGATCTGCCAAGCAAGCAGGAAGGAAAGCTAGTGCCTTGCAACAGCCAGTGAGGTCAGGAGTACAGGGAGCAATTAGGTGAGGAAGGAGCCGAGGAGCTGGGGAGAGTTGGGCCAGGCTGGGCTGGAGTTAGTGGGGCTGGAGGGAACATGTGATGTGTGATGCTGTTGTGATGTTTCAGGATCATCCGGACCAAAGTTCAGCAGCCTTTTCACCCAACACCAGATGGGGCTGGGACCGGAGTGACTGCCCCTGGACACACCATTGGTAAGAGAGCTGAGGGAAGGGGAAAAGCAGGGCCCCACTTGGGAAAGCCAGATACCAAGCTCAACCCCCAGGAACTATTTTTCCTAATTTGTGCTCTTTCTGAGCTCCTAGAGGCTCAAAGATCTCCTTGAGACTAGCTCACTAAGACTCCTCCCTCCCTCTCCTTCTCTCTCTCTTTCAAACACACACACACACATTCTTACTCTCACTCTTGCTCTCTCTTGCTTACTTTCCCTTTAGCTTTTCTTCTTCCCTTCATTCTCTTCTTCCATCTCTTATTTTTATCTGATCATGTATCCCTACCTCTTTTTTGTGTCTATTTTCTTACTCCATTTTTTTTTTAATTTTGAAAACTATTATTCTCTCCTCTCATCTCCTACCCTTTCTTCTTTCCTCTTCCCTCTGTTCTCTGCTTTTCGTTTTCTCTTTTCTCCTCTCTGTATGTGTGGCTCTGGGTCTGTTCTGTCTCTCTCCCTACCTCTTAATGGCCTCTTCTTGGCCTGTCTCTCCTAATCTCTTTGTCTTTCTCTCATCCACTCACTAACTCTCTGCCTCTCTCCAGCTTGCTTATTTATTGATCCTTGTTCATGGCCTTCCGGAGACAAGACCCAGGCCTACCAGAACACCTGCTAACATTCCCCCGATTCGCCACACATATAGTCTTCCCTTTGGCCCAAGGGTGCTTGGTACTGGTACTTAAGGGGCAGGGATGTAGTCAGACTTTTCTGCTGCCCCTCTTGACCACTGTTATCTTCTGTCTTGACCAGTAGGAAGTAGAATGGCCAGTCCCAACCCTCCTGGACTTGGCAGGATCTGTTACTAGGCATGTGTTACAGTGTGTGCTGGGAAGGAGGGTTGGGCAGATCGTTATGGAGTGAATGTATTCACTAGTCTGTGCTCTGAGGGGAAATTAGGAACTTCTCAAGTGATTTCAAGACCAAAAGCAACTGGAAGAGAGGAGCTATGCACTCTTGGGGAATATCAGGACCATTCTGTGTCTCCTAGAGATTCATAGACAGATCTTAGAAAGCCACGGACTCTAAATCAGGATTGGTAAAGACTCATCCCAGGAGACTGAGTGACAGTGAGCTGGGGTTTATTTAGAAGGATTTTCCTGGCCCCAGGGATAGGATGAGCTGTGCAAGGAGGCATCTTAGGAGCTGTGCTTGCTACAGGACTGCCGAGTTAGTCTAGATTGACTCAGCTTTGATGTTTCTATCTATCTTCAGGGGAGTAAGTTCAAGGGCCCCAGTGAAATCTATAGGTCTTCAGAGAAGGCTTGGGGTTGACTGGTTGTCACCAGTCAGCCCAGGGCTGGACAGAAGTGAATAGCCTGCTCTGTATGTAGCAGTGCAGAGGTTCTCCCCTAAACCTCAGAGGAAGAAGTGTGGGCTCCCCGTCCCTCCTTATTTCCTCTGCTTCTCTCTGCCCCCAGCCTTGGGGCTTTGGCCTGCAATCATAACTGCTATCCTGATGGCATTTCCTCCTTACTCTCGTCCAGTTCCCAGTACGGCCTCCCCTCCTGTTTCCAGCGCCTCCAATGATCCAGTGGGATCCTACTCCATCAATGGGATACTGGGGATCCCGCGCTCCAATGGCGAGAAGAGGAAACGTGATGAAGGTAGGGAGGAGGGAAGAGGCTTGGCTTCCATGTGCATGCTTTGTCCTTGGACTCAGAGCTCCGGTTTCGGCCTGGCCTCGCAGCTGCTCTGCTATGAGATCAGTTTTAGTTGCAAAGCCCAGGTTCCCCCACTGCCCTGCTGGCTCCTGGAGAGAGGGAGGCAGGCTGCTGGTGGGGCCATCAGCTTCGCCATCTGCTCAGTAGCCCCGACCGCCTCACCTTCCACAGGGACTCACCCCCAGTATCCCTGCGGGGTGCCAAGAGGAGAAGCACAAACCATGTACCTTGGGAAGGTTTTAGAGGTTAGGGGACATCTGGTCTCTGACCTAAGGATGAAAGGCCAACCTGCCTTGTCCTCACCTGATCCCAACCCATCAGGAAATAGGGGAGTGATGTCATATGCAGCTGACCCTGGTGTCCTTTCTCTGTTACACATGGGCACTGGCCCCTATTAAAACCACTCAGGGAGCTAGACAAGGGATCACCTCTGTGCTCCCTCGTGAGAGGAGACACTACTCAGGCTCTTCTCTGGCCTTCTGCTCATTCCCCTTAATACCTCAAGATGTAGCCACCTATTAGGCAGAGAGATAAAGAGAGAGGGGAATGAAGAGGAGGGGGAGAAGGCAAAGGAAGTAAGAAGATGAGTTTGGGAGATGATGTTTGTCAAATGTGTGACATTAGAGGTTCCTTGGTGACTATCTGATTCTCTTCTAATGCATGAGGCCTGAGCAAAAGGCTGGCATGCCCAGACAAACAGACACCAGCATCTGGAGCTGCTTCCCACCCCAATCTCATGGTCCCTGTTGGAGAGGCAGTAACCTCCTGGTTTAGGGAGGGTGTATGACTTTAAGGGTGTATGTCATGAAATAGAATCCTATAAAGATGAGCATAAAGGGGGTGACCATATATCCCATTAGCCCAGATGGTTCCAATTTATACCTTATGTCTTGACCAGTCAGCATCTCCTTTTTCTTTAAAAAATGTCCTATTTATACAATAAATTATATGGTCATTCCAAGCTTGGATAAGCCCTTGATTGGGGCAGCTTTCGAGGGTGAGGAACAGAGAAAAGAAACAAAGCTGAGATTCCCTGGGCTTACACTGAGGGAAAGGAGTGTGAGAGCCCTGGCCTCCGGCGGAAGGGACAGAGTGCGAGAGGCTCGGGTCTGGCAAGACAGCGATGACCTGGTGCTGGACTTTTTCCAGAAGCCCTAATGGCCTCGTTTTACAGGGAAACAGCTTGTCTGGCTCTATTTCTTCTTCTTCCAAAATATTCAAACCCATTTGGCTGCCACGGCCTTTGCCACTCACTAAATTTCATTGTGGTTGTTTTGGCGGCAGCCCCTGATGGGCTGGGGGAGGCTGTACAAAAGGCCCTAAATCACAATTCCCCCTGGGGGTTTCCCATACTCAGGCCTTAGCTAAGCTTCCTGGCACCCTGAATGGTTTGGAAGATTCTACCTCAAACCATAAGGGTTTCTCCTTTAACCACGAACACCTGCATTTTTTAGAGTGAGAGCTGGCCAGGGGGCCAGGGGAGGCCACAGAGCCCCTTCTTTCCTCTCCCCCATAAATCCGAAGTTGAGGACAAGCATGCCCTCTGCTTCCTAGGCTCCTATGGGCCATGAAAGGAGGCCAAGGGTAGGGAAGCACCGGCATGAGGCTGTGGCCACCCCAGGTTGGGCCTGCCTGGTCCAGAACAGAGCGTTCTTCTCTCTGAGCAATTGATCATATCCATTGTTTAAAATCCATTCAACTCAATGAACTTTTCCTGTGCGTCAGTGACAAGAAAGGCTTGGTGGTATAGGATCCCAAAGCAGAACAAGATATGATTCTTGTCCATAAGGAGCTTATAGTCTAGTGGGGCGTGTAAAACATGTGAGCCCAGAAAGCAGAAAGGCCCATCAGAGATTTGTGGTGTGGTGGAGGTTTGGGCTGCAGGCCATGGGATCTCATGGTGGGGAGGAAATAAACCCAGGAAGAGCTCCTCTGTGAGGAGGAGCCTGAGGGATGGGCAAGGGGCGTGTTCAAAAGCAATGGTATTGTGAAATTCTATTTGATTTACTCAGCCTTGTGACCAGAAGGTACTGTGGTTACAAAATGCAGGGGCACTTTGGCTGGGATGAAAGCAGAAGGGAAATCATAGAAAGTCAGGCTAAGGAGATGGGTTTGGGTCACAGGAGATCAGGCCAAGACTGTACCACATACAGAATTTGGACTTTTTTCTGCAGTCACGAGTAGCCACTGAAAGTGTCTGAGCAGGAAGGAGGAAGGACAGAATTGGGTTTGAAAAGATCATCCATCCAGCAAGGTGACAGTGATAGCACCAGGGAGACTGTGATGGCAGCAGGGAGACAGTTGAAGTTTTCTAGATGAGGGACAGTGGGGGCCTCCAAGTTTTCTCTTACTGCCTGTAAGCTACCTTGCTAGCCAGGTAGCAAGAAGAATCAGAGGCCCTACTTACTTCTTTTTTGGAGGGTAGAGGGTTCTCTTGCCCTGATTTCCCCTTTTATCAACCAACTGCAGACCAGATGGAGCTATCTTTTCCCTGGTAGAGGCCAGAGCCCATGAGAGAGGCCAGTTCTCTCTGACCTCTTGTCCCCACACCACACATACTTTATCCATTGGGCCCAGGTGGGAAGGGAGAGGAAAAGAAAGGCAAGAGAGAAGGCAGACCTTTCACAGCCCATCCTCCCCCTCCCCCACTCTGGGTGCCTCCAAGCAGCCAGGCCCAGTTTGCATTAGGGAACAGCTCAGATGATTAAGAATAGGGGAGATAATTATGTGTCAAGATGATGTAGCCCAACTCTGCAGTCAGGCCAAGGTAGCACAGCAGCTGGCAAGCCCGTTGCAGGAGACATCCTCAGGCTTGGGCTGCACAGACATCCAGGTGTGTCCTTTAGCTACTAGGCCAGCACCGCAGGCAAAAAATAAAACTGGCTTGGGGCGCTGAGGGACACTCAGATGGGAACAGGTATACAGGCAAGGGACTAGACCTCAAGGGAATGGAGGAACACACCTCCCTCCAGGAAAACCTTGATCCCCTGCCAGGCTGGCCCTCCTTTGTTTGGCCCCCTGTACTGTGCTATCTCTCTAAAAGTGTCATACCCTGAGGGCAAGCTGTGAGCCTCTCAGTCCTCCAGGAAGTCACTCCAGCTCCTGCCTCTGGGTACAGTTCGGTCTATTCTTCAGCTCTAACAATGTCATGGTGGTGGGCATTAGCGAGGACAATCACTGCAGCGTGAGCTGGCGTTATTGGAGACAATCTCAGCAGTAGTTATTGGTGTTCGCAGTGATAATACCCAGAGCATTATTGGCACTGGCACTCGGAATATGGACAGCGTTATTAGTATCTGCAGCAATCATATCTGTGGGGATATTAGTAAAGGGCTGATCAGCTGTGACTCTGGGGGAAAAGGAAACTGATAGTGACTGTGAGCCTGCTTGAGATGCCTTGTCATGACTTGGTCTTTGAAAGTATGCAAGAATTTCCAGGCTTTCCTTTGAGAAATGTGCTAGTCAAGAAGCTTTGACCTGCCCCACCCCACCTACCCCACCACCCAACCACCAAGAGTCCAGGAGCTCCTAGAATGAGACAGGGACACAGACAAGGGATAGATGAGGTAGTTATATCACGAATCACACAGAGGAGTCTGAGAAGGTAAACCGCCGTTCAGTACCCTGCTAAAACCTTTACCTTTTTTTGGCTATAATTATGGGGGTGTGTATTAGGGTCCTTTGAAGGGACACTGCTTACCTGAATGTTGCTTGCCCTGGCTTATGTGACTGGAAGATAGAGATGCTTGTGTTTTTTCAGGCTGAAAAACCAAAGTCCTTTGCTTTCACCCAAGTTGCTTTCAGCTGTGGCCCAAAGCATTGCCGTCCATTAGTGTTGGTGAAACAGAGCAATTATAAAACTTGTCCAAAAATCCAAATGAAGTCATATGGTCTGAGTCTGTTATATGCAGGAGGGGAGGTGTGTTGGTCTCATCCTGTGGTGTGTGGGATTGCAGGGGGCTGTGATTTTGCATTCCATTAATTAGGTGCACAATGAGTTGTGCAGTTGAGTGGTGCCAACGCAGTGCAGTTGTGCGTTTGCAGGCAGGGTGGGTTGCACGGCTGCAAATGGCCGAATCCTGTCACTGCCTTTAATAGCTCCCTTCTGCTTTAGATGGAGCAGTAACTGGAAGAAGCAGTATATTTCCTGAGTTAGTTTCCCTCCTAGAGATCCCCAAGTGTGCTGCTCAGGTTAGACTTGGAGCAAATGAGGGGATGAGGTTATGGAAATGAGCAACACCTCCCCTGTCTAGGAGCTCTTGTTTCAAGCAAGAGAAGGCTGCAGACTGCCACCAGGAAGGAGGATTTGGGTTAGGGGCCAGCAGGCAATAGGGAAGGGTGTGGGCTCTGGAGCCAGAAATAGCTGGGTTTGAACCCTAGTGCCTTGGGCAAGTCACTTAACCTTTATCAGCTCAGTCTTCTCTTCTGTAAAGTGGAGATGGTAACAGAACTCATTTTGAAGACACTGTGGAGAGGACTACGCAAGATCATGCAATTTGGGTGCTAAGCCATCTCTGTCTTGGCTGATGGGTTGCTGTGTGTCAACGGAGGAAGTCTTAACTAGCGAGTTCATGTTTTGAGGGGAAATGAAGTTGTATTGCAAAGAAACTTATTTGGGCACAGGCTCCCTAACCTTGGTGTGGCCCCTTTTATGTAGGCAGCCTAGGGAAGCTAATGCTGGGATAAGCTAACCTGGGTGGGCTCAGGGCGGTGGGGGACAGATGGCAACCTCCCATGTGATTGGGAGGACCTTTGTCCATCTCTGCTTACTCATCTGCTCTGCAGTTATCCAGTTGGACCACATGTCTCTCTTAGCATCCGCAGGCATTTTAGTTGTATGTAAATAAGAGACTCCCTTCTGCCCATGTGCAAGTTTATTTATGTATGTTTGTTTATAGGCACATATGTAATTTTTTACATGGTTCATGAAAATGTTGGTATGTGTGTTTCCCACCAGTCTGCAATCTTTGGGTGAAAGGGGATGTGGAATGCCATGCATAGGGCAGGCATGCTGTCTTCTGGGTAGTGTATATACTTGAAGAGATGATCAAATGCGAGCAGGTGCATGTCCACCAGTGCCAGTAAGCAGGGAGAACTCAAGCTAGGCCTGAGTGTGTTAGAGTCCATGGTCTCAAGGCACAGGTGTGAATATAGACTTTTTCCCAAAGGACCCCATAGGCATCACCGTGCATTCTGTTGGCAAATGGAGGGGTTATACTGAACCTATCTCCAGGGGTGGCCTGGGGCCCAAGGCGAGGGAGACTGAGGCTGGGAGTCCTTACATCCTCAGGCTGTGTGGAAGTTGCTGCTCAGAACCCTCACAAGCCCTTTGAAGAGGAGCCTGGTCTCCCAGTCTCGGGATCTTGCCCCCGTCTTCTACCCTCCTGTCTTTCGGGATCTCTCAGTGTCTGTCTGTCTCTCATTTGCTCTAGTCGAGGTATACACTGATCCTGCCCACATTAGAGGAGGTGGAGGTTTGCATCTGGTCTGGACTTTAAGAGGTATGGGGGCCAGAGGGAACATGGTGTGGGGGTCAGGGGAAATAGCTGGGGGGGTGGCGGTTAGAGACTACTCAGAGAGTGGGTTCCCAAGGGCTAACAAGCAGACAAGGAGGAGGTGGCTCAGGCTTTCGCTGGGAAACCAAGAGGCTAACAGAGTCTCAGGGCTTGGATCACTTCCTCCACTGGCCGCTGCTGGGTTTAGGGGCTGAGGCCCTGGTGGCCTGGAGGGTCAGGCAGTCTGTGGTTGGGGGACACTTTTTCCAGCCCTTGGAAAAACAAAGAGCAGATCGGGTAGTAAAACAAAAGCAAAGGAGACCTGGAAGTACCTGACAGCCCTAATTCATCACGGCCCAAGTTTTTTCCTGTGTTCCCATTATATTTGTTTGTAAAAGTGGAAATCAATTTTGAAGGTAATTTTCTGGAAAGAATGGAAGGGAGGTGGGAGGGCCGGATAAGGCAGAGATGGTAAAAGGAAAAATTTAGGCCAGGCACAGCCCAGGGGCAGCTCTTGGCAAGGTGAAAGAAAATTGCATATTCAATCTCCATCCATGAATCTCCCTCACTGCTGCCCGCCTCCTGCTTGAAAACAATGAAGGCTTTTTCTCAACGCTGGGCAGGGCCTCAGTATCAGCCTCACTTTAACTTCAGGGTCATTAATTCCCTGATTATTGAAGGAGAAGAGAGGGTTGCAGCATCGTCAATTCCAAAGGCACCCCCCATGTGATCAGGCTCTGGCTGGGGTACCGTTGGGGGCAGCCAGGGTGGGGCGAGGTGTTGTTTCAGAAGAGCAAAGGGGTGGGGAGGGAGGAAACGGGGAGCCAACTGGACTGGGGGGAAGGAAGCCAGGAGGAGGGTGAAAGAAGGCAGTCATTACTGCATACCTCTGTTGTGTTGTTATTGCAAATTAAAAGTAGCATGTTCCACTCCACAGCTATCTTTGGGGAGGGAGGGGCACCGAGGGAGGTGGGGGATCTTATCATTGCTTCTTCAGCAGACCAGCCGTGGTGTCACCGTGTGAGGTGACATTTGAATTTACAATTCCGCTGAGAAAAGCCATTAATTCACAAATTAACATTTCTCCCTCTCCCTCTCTCTTTAACACTCTCTCCCTCTCTCACATGGATGTGCAGGCAATTGAAAAGACAAAGGAAATAGCCTTAAGGAAGAGACTTTACTGCTAGTCTGTCTGTGCTGAGATTGCTCCCCCTGCTTCCAGATAGATAAACCAATTACCTGAGCAGCTCTGCTCCTGGCCGCCCCGTGATCGCCTCCTTTTGTAGGCTGCCTCTATGGCTGGATTACACTCGGTGTATCTCATTAATGCAAACCAGGCATGCCCTGGTCACCAGTCTCTCTTCCTGGCTCTCCTTCTGGAGAGGTACCAGAAGGAGTGCCCGTTTCAGAAAAGGCAGACAAGGAGGACCCAGGGGGAGAGGAGAGGCTGCCACTGTCCGGCTGCCTGGCCCTGGGACTTTGGAGGAGGCTGATGGAAGTCTGCAGGTGAGGGCTCCCTGGGAGGCTTGCATGGGCAGACAGTTAGAGGCAGACAGAAGCCAGAGCCTGACTCTCTCAGGCCCCCAGCGTCTGTCCTCTGTGGCCTTTTGGTCCAGATGCAGGGGGCTGGCAGAAACAGAAAGGGCTCTGAGCACTCCCTGCATGAGAAGAGCTTAGGGAAATTTCGCTGAGTACACATCATTTAGTGGGACTTGAAGGAGCTGGGACAGGCGCTGGAAGGTCCCAGAAGACACTGTGAGGTTGCACTATGTTGAATAAACAAAATGAGGTTGCACTGATTCTAGCACTTGGGCATAGTTATGTCTGTTCACCACCTAACACACACACACACACACACACACACACACACACACACACACACACACACGGAGCTGTTAGATTCCCTTTTCAGAGAATCTCCACCCAGGAGTGTGGAGCTGGGGTGGTATGCCCTTGGATCTCAGAAGTGAGCTTACATCATGAGCAGGGAATCACAGAGCCTCTTTCTGCTGTCACTTTTCTCTGGGCCCTGGCCAGGCTCTATAAGAAGGCATGTTGGCAGAGGGAAGCCAAGCAGAGTTTGAGTTTCTCTAAGGAGAGATGCTCTGTGGATTATTGCTGGAATTATATGTTTCCACAAGCACTATACTACCTGGTACAGGTGAGGTCATAGACTGCCTCTCATGAAGCAGGTTCAATGAAAGTCCAGAAACCAAATCTACAGGAGGGTAATCATCTATCTAGACAAGTGCCCGGGTTTAACTGCATTAACAAATCTCAACCTGTGTTCATTTTCCAACAAATATTTAAACCTGGCTAATGTCCACTCCAGTCCAAGGAACAGCTAAGGTTCGAAGGTCAGCATTTGCCAAGACACCAAAATATCCACTTATGAACACACATTCATTGTTATGATTATTCTTCCCAGTAACCTGGGAAATCAGACCATTCATACTGAGGGGAGAATTTTTTTTTCTTAGTTGGATTATATGTTTTAGCCAAACTCTGGCCAGTGTTGGCCATGAGCCTGTTGAACACTGACCCTGTCATTTTATAGTGGCAAGTGTAGATTATGTCGATGTTTTAGGAAGAACTTTACCCAAGGTAAAGGGCTCCGTGGACTTACTTTTTTCTGTGGGGAAGGACCAGTGTGGTCCTTAGCAGTGTGTAGCTGACTGGGTGCATGAATTTATACATAAGTCCCTGGGTTTATACCAGAGACTACGGCTAAATCATTAACCACCTGAGGTTCTAAGCCAGTTCATGCCGTTTTGGATAGAGTTATAATTGCTTATTTGAGGAAATACGTTGTGATTTAGCACAAAAGAGTTTTTTTTTTTCCATAAAGTGCCAAAAAGTTAGAATAACTAAGTTGACCCCATGCCCCAGGAGAGAACATACAGATTTGCAGCAGAGTGAGCTGTATATGTCCCTTCACCACTGGAAGTGGGGGTAGGTGTAGCAGAGTATTATGACTTTCTTGCCAAAGGCCTCAGGCTGTGTCTGTACACTCCTGTGCACCTGTATGTTCACCCATCTTGTCAAACTATGTCTCCAGATCCTAGTGTTCCACTTGGAAACTACCTTCCAGCCCTGCAGGTAGGCATCATTCTCCTTTCTCCACCCAGCAAGGGCACCACGTAAGAAATCCGCTGCCTCAGCGCTGCCCTTCTCTGCCAAGCACAGGCTCTGGATAGGAGGGAGGAGCCAGGTGCCGAGGCTGTCCCCCAGTTCCCCAGGCCCTGCTGCTTGTGGGCTTACCTCCCTGGGCACCTACTCTCCTATGGGCCAGCAGACCGCTGAGAAGGGCAGGGCCATCGGGGACCCTCAGAAAAAGGGTTTGGAAAGAAGACAGGCTGGGGAGACCCAGGATTATTGCCTCCTGCCAGAAGAATGGGTCCCATCAGCCTCCCTGACCATTGTGGCTGCACGAGGAGCTCTGGACACCCCCCCACACACACACTCTGCCTGCTTCCTCAGGGTCATGGTAGCTGGAGGGCTTTCCAGGACCCTCCCCACTCTGCCCCATAGGGGTGAAAAGGCAAGGAGCATTGGGGGAGGGTTGGGAGAGAGCTGGGAGACATCACGAGTCTCAGAGCTGAGTTGCAGCAGAGCCAGTAATTCAAACCATCCTGACCCTTCGGTGAACTCGAACCTGCTGACCTTGACAGCATCAGAC
Organism: Macroglossus sobrinus; assembly: GCA_004027375.1. Lineage (NCBI taxonomy): Eukaryota > Metazoa > Chordata > Mammalia > Chiroptera > Pteropodidae > Macroglossus > Macroglossus sobrinus. The sequence continues at coordinate 12,722 of PVKZ01004637.1, read as the reverse complement.
AAGGGAGGCCTCACAAACCTCAACCTTTGTGGAGGCCTTGCCTTTTCTCCCTTCCTTCCTTGGAGCTCTGTACCCAGCCTTCAGGTGTCTCCTAATTTGGCCATCCCCATGAAATGTCAGCATCCCTCCCTCCCCAAGGTGCCTGCCCACCTGCCTCAAAGCACTCTTTGTGCTCATCTCCACCAGAGGCAAGTGCATGGGCATCTCACAGGGGTCTTTCCCGGGCTGGGCTGAGGCTTTCTCCTTTAAACAGAGCTGTGCACCTTGCCCATTCTCCTTCCGCCCCAGCCTTCACCTTTTTCAGGAGTACTGGCGATAGAGTGTGATCACATGCATGCGTGTGTGCATGTGTGTGTGTATGTGCGTGCGTGTGTGTGTGTGTGTGTGTGTGTGTGTGTGTGTCCTGGGTGTGCACAGGGGCCAGGATAAAATGTGATTGAGACAGAGTGGACAAGGGGAGGGAAGAAAAGCCTGAGGAAAGCTGCCCAGGAACCTGCATTAAAGTAAATGTAGTTTATGAAGTTTATGCTTTCCTCCCAGGGAGAGCTGGATTCCTTCCAAAGCCTCCCAGAGCCTGCCAAACGGCTCCTGAAGCAGAAAGTGCAGGCAGGAGCACGGGCAGGCCAGTGACAGAGGGGAGACACGCGCGCACACACACACACACACACACACACACATACACACACACACGTGCACACACATTCCCTGCTCCCTCACTGGCTTATACAGATCTCCCTAGGTCCCAGCCTTTGAAGACTGGGATGGAGGGGTGCAGACAGTATGTTTGTTAGGAGTGTTTCCAGGAGCTTCCTTTTCCTTCCCTCTTCCCTCCCAACCCCTCATTTGGCAGTGTGGCCAACCCAGACCCATGGCAGAGTGGACACCTAGGTGAAATATTGGCATTGTAAGCTGGGCTGAGGGCAGTGTGGACCACTGGGACAACTAGCTTGTGGAAGCTGCTCTAGGTGTGGTAGGTATGAGGTCTGGGTAGTAAAAGGGATCAGAATGAGGTCTGCCAGGAACCTGCTCTTTTCTGATGCTGGGGATCCATTTTTCTCTGGCATCTTGATCTAAACCAAGTAGGCACCTTGTAGCTAGTGAAGATAGCTGCTGGAATCTCTTAAGGAGAAACAATAAAAGACAGTATTTTCTTTTCTGGAAATTCAAAAGAAATAAATGGTTGACAAGGTTAGGGTATGAGAACTCTTAGGGGGACTTACAAACGAGCTGGAATATCTGCCTTATGTACTCTTCTTCATGTGTGCAAGCACATGGATTCATGCCTGTGTCTTAATAATACATGAGTGGGCCAGGATCCTTGACTTTAGAGGAAAGAGTTGTGTGGAGGACAAAAATGACTGGAAAGAGCGGTGACATGTGGCAAAGGACTTTGCTCCAGCCTGCTGGGTTGGCAACATCTGGTCTCTTGCCTCTGTGCTTCTGAGACACATCTCTGCTGGGAATGGGCAGTGGGAGAATTCTATCTCCCACCTCTTCCTGGGAACTTCTTGTTCCACTTCGAGTTCTGCCAGGAGTTGAGACAGAGGAGGACGACAGAGGTAGAGTCAGCTGAAGGCAGAGAGTAGAGGGCAGAAGAGAATAGAAGAGAAAGTGAAGGAATGGCAGATATTACCAACTGCAGAGGCTACTCTGGGAGACCAGGAGATGCTAGGCATGGAGAGCAGCAGAAACTGCCCAAGGATGGCTTTTGCCCTTTTTCTCCTCTTCTCTCTCCCTTCCCCTCTCTCTCCTCCCCTTCCCTTCCCTCCCTTCCCCTCCTCTCCTTATCCTTCCCCTCTTCCCTCTACACATCTTTATTGGTTCTGGTAATAGCGTTGATTTGCATGTCAGGCAAAGCCTTGCTACACACACAAAAAGAAAACCCCAGCCTTGGCGGCGTGGCAGTGTCAGCTCTCGCTGTTGTTCGACAGTGGAAAATTAAATTAATAAAGCCCCCAACACAGGAAAACATAACAGGAAATTAATGGCCTTTACTGTCGCTCTGATGCAGTCATTTGCAACCCTGCTTTCCGCACCAAAGACTTCATAAATGCAAGCAGTTTCTCTAAACAAGCATACTTAGAGCGGCCTGGTATGTAATTTTTCCGCCTTGCTTATGTCCTCTGAGCTAACAAAGCCCCCTTCTCTTCTGGCTCCAGAGTGGTTTCTAACTGGTTCTGGCCCCAGCTAGAGTCCAGCACCAGGCAGAAGGTCCCAGCCCCTCACCGAGAGCCCAGAGAGAGCCAAAGGAGGGCTCAGGTCCCACACAGAAAGACCCTCACTCAACCAGCCCTCCTTCCACAGGGCCAGTGAGCCCGGAGCCCCAGCCTCTGCCAGCAGGCCAGCGGGAAGGCAAAAGCGCAGGAGGAAAGTCAACACTCTGGGGAATTCGCCCAAACCCACCCAAAACTCATTCCTCCCCTTTCTCCGTGCATCTGTTTTCTTCCACTACCTCCTCCTCCCCTTCTGTACTTGTTCATCCTCCTTGTACTCCTTCCAGTATGAGTTGCACACACCGAGGCTGGCTGTGTCGGCAGTAGATGCCCATGCCCTTCTTTCCTACAGGCAACCTAGGGGTTTGCAGCTGCGGGCAGGTAGTGATGGGGTGTTAACATTCAAAATGGGCAAAGTAATTGTACTGGTATAATTGTCTGGGGTACTAGGGCTCTTCCATCTCTCCCTCTTCTCTACTGGTTGTTTAGGAAATATGAGAGTCCGAAATAATCATTCCCTCTGTCCTCAGGCAGATTTCCTATAGCCCATTTCAGATTGCTGAGAGTCTGTGATCTTGTTCTGGCATTTAAATAGGTGAAGTATTAAGAAAACTTACACTTACCTCTCTGGAGAATCTTTGTATTAATATGGGCCCCAGTGTCCACTATGTTGGGAAGTATGAGAGGAGCTAAGAACCAAGAAGACATCGATATCAAGGAACTTGAAGTCTATTGGGAGGAAGCACACCAGATGATAAGCTGTTAGCTAAATGCTGAACCTGTGTCACTGAGTGTTTTCTAGGAATCCAGGGAAGTAGCCAGAAGAGCAAGAAAGAAACGGGGCTTGAGCCTGGGGGTAGCCAAGATTCAGGAAGACTATCTCTAGGGACTCCTTCCATGTGGAGGGAGGCCATTGGCTGGGCTGAGAGTGGTGTCAAGGCAGAGTCTCAGATTCTTAAAGGTCATCTGGTCTTATTTGGCACTCATGTAGAATTGTCCCCTCCAGCAGTTCTACCTGGCAGGCCGCAGCCCCTGCCTAGACATGGAACATAGACGGACAATTGTCACTGTTAGAATCCCAATTTCTGGACATGGGATACATCTCCACTCTTTACTTGTTATGGGACCTTTGGCTAATTACATAATCTCTCTGAATCTCAATTTCCACATCTTTACAATAACAACATTAACCACAGAGTGGTGTAAAGATCTCCATTGGACACTGTCTCTTCTCTCCCTCTCTCCCTTCCTTCCTCCCATCATTCCAACTGATTTACTGAGTGGCCTGAGCTCTGGGTAGATTTCAGTTTTTCACATGAAGTGGCCCCTGCACTTTAGGGAGGTTTCTTACCATCCTGGTCACCCATCTTTAAATTCATTCTTGGCAGTTAAAGTCCCTCTTAAATAAACATGGTGCTCTAGAGACAGTCTAGCCAATGCCAAGTACAGTAGAACCATTGCCACTTTTCATCTACATCCATAATGTAGCCTCAGATTACATTTGATTTTTTTTTAGCAGCCATGCCAGACTCAAGCTCATATTGAGTTCATGGTTAACTAAAACTTTGAGATCTTTTTCACATCAAGCCAGGTCTACCCCATTCTGCACCTTTGTAATTGATTTTTTTAAACCTAAACATAGGGCATTCAATTTATCCCTGTTGAATTTCATTTTGTTTGTCTGGGCTCTTAATTCCACCTGATTAAGAACACAGGATGTCTTCTATATCATCATCCTAGTAGTTTTCAAATGGTTATTTTTCTTTAAAATAAAGGAGAGCCACATGGCTCACCAGTAGAGACCTCTCTCCTGTTTGCTATAGATGAATGCTTTAAGAATTACTGATTCCAGCAGCCATAACCATTTTACTTTTCTTCATCTTGTTCGTAAAGTTAGGAAGGAGATTCTTTGTGAAATATTAACATTCATAAAATTCACAGCATTTCTTTAATCAATCAATAAAAATCCAATTTAAGTTGATGTGCAGATTGAGTGCCTGCTATGTATGAAGCATGGCAGGACTGATTTACAAAGGTAAATAGGACATAATCCTTGACCTCAAGAAGCTTCTACTCTATCTAAGGAGACAGAGGTGCACACCATTTTACAAGTAGAATGTGATAGGTGCTATGAGCAAGGTTTGAAGTGCTATGATAAATGTTTAAAATAAGAGAGAGGCACTTGCTTCCAACTAGGGCACTTGAGGGCATCTGAGTGGGAATGGCACTTGATCTAAGCACTGATCAAGTAGTGTGCCACTACTTATCCTTGGTGAGTGCGCACAGGCTCCAGGCTATCACTGTTTTCTTTTCTAGTGCCCACAAATTAACTCTGTGCCTTCCAAAAGATGTCCAGACCCTAATATTAAATTTATTAGAGCTTACCTTTCCCCCCCCCCTCTCTCTCTCTCTTTTTTTTTTTTTTTGCAAGGCAAGATGGTGTTGAGCTTTGTCATTTCCTCACCTTTTCATCGTGACTTCTTAAGAGTTATCAACAAAAACTTCAGAATTCTATATACTATCTCTCCCAGGGTTCTGCTATATGAATTATCTGAACCTGGGAAAGTTAACTCAAATCAAAATAGTTAAGAGTATCTTCCTGGCCCCTCCCTGACCTGGGCAACTCCTGCAGTTCCCATTTTCAGGATTCTTTTCTTTAGCAGAGAAGACAAAGGCAAGCCGGAGGTGAAAAAGTTCTGCCTTCTCTCTTTTCTCTCAGCATTACATCCTCTTCCCCAGCACTGAGACTAAACCTGCCTTTGTTTTTGTTCTTTCTCCAAACGTAGCTAACAAGACTCTCTTTTTTGTCGTCTCAGCTTGTTCTGAGCTTTTGTCTTCCTGACAGGCTCATGCTACTCTCATACCCATCCTTGGTTGTGGCCCCTTCCTTCCATCCATTGTGTGTCCTTTACAACAGGAAAAAAAAAAAACTTTTGTCTGATAACAAGTACAATATATGTTCATTGTTAAATATTTGGAAGATGCAGTAAATAATTTTTTAAAATTACCCATAATGTCATCACCAAAAGGGAACCACTATTGGAATTTGGTATATTCTTTTGGTCTTTTTTTTCTGTGCATGTATAATTTTATATATATAATTTTTATCAAAATTAGAATGATATTGTATATACAGCTTATCTTGCTATTTTCACTTAACCTTATATAGGTCTATTTTCACATATCATTAAATATTCTTTGAAAACATGATTTTTTAATGGCCGCATAATCTTCCACTGTTCGGTGTACATGTCCTTTTAAAATCTAGGCTCATCATATTTTCAAGCTTATCCGTGTGCAACAACAATGATTTTCCTTAAATGTCCTTCTCTTTTCACCCCTCCTCCCTCCCTTTACTTTGTCAGGTTGATTCTTTGAGCTTGCAGAGGCAGAATTTCATTTTCAGAGCATCCTATCTTTATGGACTTATGTTCCCTTCTAGAATCTCATGCCATGGGATCACACGACTATTCTTTCCCTCAACACATAGCAGTTTGCTTTCTTCAAGTCAGATTCTGTCCATTGCCCCCATCCTTTGCTACTGTCAAGTCTATTTATGGTTGCATTCTCCCCAGATCCCTATTACTTCCCTTTTATCAGTTTTTCTTTCTTGGTCAAAATTAAACAACTTGGAATAATGGAAAGGGCTCTGGGCTGAGAACCTCAGTTCCCATCCTAACGATGACTAGCTGTGTGACATGGGAAAATTACTTAACCTCTGTTTTTTTACTCTCTAAGAGGGAATGGAATTAAATGATCTCGATACTTTCCAGCTGTAAAATGTGATGACACTGAATCCAGAGTAGCAATTTTCCTACATTGCTTCTTTTTCCTTCTAAAAGGAAAAATGTTGAGCAAGGCAAGTTAAGAATTAATCATCCTTTGCTTTTGGACAAACCAGCCAACATTTTTTATCACCTACTATGTGTCAGGCCCAATGCTAGGCTTATTAAAGTGAAAAAGATGGTACCCTGCCTTCAAAATGGGGATAATAATCGAAGCTCCCTACTTAAGTTCTGGTGAAAATTAAATGAGTTAATATATATAAAATTCTTAGATGGGTGCCTAATATATAATATATAGTAAGGACTTAACATTAGCTGCTGTTATTGTAAGGATTAAATCAGAAGATTACAACGTTAAGCAGAGTATCTGGCATCATAATAGGAACTGAATCGATTTTTGTTATTATTATTATTATTTCTACAATAGAGGTTTGGAACACAGAGAAAGGAGAAATTAATACTGCTGAGGGAGGAGCTAGCAACCCACTGGTGTCCATCTGAGGAAACTCAGTCCAGAAAAGCTCAAGAGACTCAGCCAAGGTCATACAACACTTGAACAACAAAACTAGGATTTCAACCCCGGAGATGTTACTACCAGTTCAGTTGGTGCCCACAGAGGCACAGCAAAACAATTCATGCCACTCCCCCACACCTCCATTTTTCACCTTATCAGGAACTCATTGATTGGTTAGGGTTCCTGGCCAGGGCAGTCTCTCTCACAGATTGTCCAGTTTAAGGGTGGGAGGCAATGGGGAATTATCACCTCAGCGCCTTGGACAAAGAAGCGCGGTCTCCAGCCCAGCCCTTTCCCAGCACATTGCTGCACTTACTTTTCTCCTCTCTTTTCCATTTCCTACCTATTTCTCCTTTTCGCCATGCTTCCCTTCTTCCTCTTCCTCACTCTTTCCTCCACCATCCCTTTTTCTGTCTCCTGCCCTTCTCTCCTCATTTCCTCACACACATTCCCTTTCTTGTCTCCTTCCCTCTCCTCCGTTCCTCCTCCCCTCACCATTCCATTAATCCTTACTCTCCTCCTAGTTTAGGAAGCAGCCCCATTCCTGGTCCCAAACCTCACCCACTGTTCTCAATCAAATGGGAGGGCCAGAGTGGCAGCCCAGACCTCCTCTGTCCTGCCGTGGGGGTGGGGCTGGGGCTGCAAAGGCGGACTGCCCTGAATGACAAGCGGTGATATTGATCGCATTCTGAACTCAGCCCAGCCGATAGAAGGTAATTAATGACTCCATTTGCCTCAGTACCAGGGAGAACAATTGAGTTTGAAACTGCAACAACTGGCAGCTGGGGAAACTGGGGGGTGGCCGGGGGGTGTAACCCTCTGAGCATGGAAGTAGTGTTAGAGGAGCTAAGGCAGAGAGAGTGTGGGCAGAGGCCATAGGTCAGAATGGTATGGAGCAAAGGTTTGAACAGAGCCCAGACTCCCAACCACAGCTGACCCCTCCCACTCTCCTTAGCCCCCTGAGGCCTGAGGCCCATCACCTACTGTTCCTACGTCCTCCACATTTTTCTTTTTTCTTCTAGTATCACTTTTTCAGGTCATTTTCTGTCTGTGGATGAAATAGGACTTCTTGTCAGCTGTGTGATCCTGCACATACTTGTAACTCCCCCAAGCTTGTTCTTTTTTTGTCAATTAAACTAATGTTATCTCTTTTGCATATGTTCTTCAAGGATTAGAGAAATTGAGCCTGCCTAGTACATAGTTAGTGCTCAGTAAACGATGATAATGACAATATTTGATAAAGAAGGCAAATTTAATAGAGACTGCTTTGGAGTTAGACATCCCTGAGTTCAAATATTTAGCCTTTACTACTTACCAGTTGGATGATATTGAACAAATAATTTTGCCTCTCATCTGAAAAATGGGAATAGTAATAATAATAATTACCTTGTAAAGTTGAATGTATTTACTGAGGGTATACAAAAGCCCTAATACTGTCAGTTTCCCCATAGACAGGTAGATATTTGTATTTGGGATTAGAAAACTGTAGTTAGTATAGTTTTTTTTTTTTTTTACCCTACTTTTAAAAAGTTCCCTCAAATGTCTAATTCCTACTTTCAGGGATTTGGTGGCAGGCTCCCATCTTGGCAGGTTCATCCCATCTTGATTTTGTAGACTTTGATGGCCTTGGCACTTTCTGACCATGGAAATGGCATTATTTCATTCTGTCTGTTATCATCACTCCTACCTACCTTTTGGTCAGTGTACGAGAATTTCTCTCGTCCTTTGCAGTGACTACTGGGGTAGAATGTCACACACGAGGAGGACAGAACACTTCTATTTTGTCTCTTGTCCCTAGCCCTCATCCCTTAGACATAGTATTCGGTGACTTTCATTTTCAAGCCGCTGAACTTCGCTGGACAACCTTATTCATGATTGGCCAGAGAGAGGGTTCTGGTCTGGAGTCAGAGAGCTCTGTTCCAGAAAAGCCCAGGAATAGATGGTGAGTGGCCAGGCTAAGTGAATGAGGAGATAGGATCTTTTTATTAAGGAGTAAGAGACATTTTTTATTAATGATTCTAGAAGTGGTACATGGTTTTTTTGTTTGTTTGTTTGTTTTGATTTGATTTTGTACAAAGCCTGGATGATATGGAAAAACTTAGATGAGAGGAAAATACTTTGCTCATGATCAGGAAGTAACCACTGTTGTCATTTGGGTGGCTCTCCTGCCACCCAAATCAGATGATCTTTGGTTTTGCAGCTCTCTTCGTTTGCATGGAGATTGGGGCCCCACTGCCAGAGCCCATGCTCAGGACGGTGGCTGGACAGGCAGCTGCTGCTGCTCATTGATTCAGTCCACAGCTGATTACAGGGTACCTTCCCTGTGCCAGGCTCACTGGTGGATATGCCATTGAACTAGCCACTTACACTGTAGCTCATTTATTCCAAACCTCAGTTTCCTCACCAGTAAAAAGGGGATGATAATCCCCACCCAAATAACCTAAGGTCTTTGAAAGTTTTTTGTTAACTGCTAAACCTTGAACTTGTTACTTCTCCTTCACCTCCCATGACACTAGTTTTCATTACTGTAAAACGAGGACTTTGGACCAGATGTTGGATCTGGGCACAGTCAGTTCAGGGGCTGCAGCCTCAGTGTAGGGAGGCTGCAAGTCAGAGAAGTGGGGATGCTGGGAAGGAAACCACGTCCCGGACGGGGCCAACTGGCTCTCAGCTGGGCCCCTGAGTTTGGCACCCAGATGGCAGAGTGAGACAATGTAGAGGGCAGGTTCTGGAATCATACAGACCTGAATTCAAATCCTCACTGTCACTTACCAGCTGTGTGATCTTGGATAAGCTACTTAATCTCTCTTGGCCTCGGTTTCCTTATCTTTAAAATAGGAATCACAGTATTTACCTCCCAGAGCTGTTGGGAGTGGAATTAAATGAGCCGTATAAAGTATAGCAATGGCATGTATTAAGCTCTCAGTGCTATGAACTGCTAATGGATGGTGGCTTGGGCAGGGGACAACAGGAAAACAGGGCTGAATCTTCCATACATGGACACCGACTTTGTGGAGTCGTACTAAAACTACAGCAACCACACTTTCCAACCTCAGTCTAAAAATGTGGCCTGAGAGTGGGAAAGGATATTGGAATTCATAATTTTTCTAGAAAGCCCAGGACATATGGCCACCATACTCCAGCCCTCTTCTTGGAACTTGACAAGGAATGAGCTTCTTATCCCATCAAGGTGAAGCCCAAGAGCCTCCTCCTATCATTTAGGAAAAGTCTTCCCTGGAACCAGTTCCCACCATGAGCAAATAGACCTATTTTATCCCAACCCTGCTCTCTGTCACCGGAGCCTTGGTGTGGGGAATCTGATGCAGAAGCCATCTGGGCCCCGTTCTCAAGCAACCTCTCCCATCTGCTTTGGATGGCAGTTCTGCAGCTCCAAGGTTAAGTTCTGCTCTTAACTGGGAACATGATGTTCTCTGTCCCTTGGGTAGAGGCACTGTGGGTGGACAGGTTGGTGTTGATGAGAGCAGGAAGGGCCTCCAGTAGACCAGAGCTGATGCTGCCAGAAGCTAACAAACAATGGGCATGAGTGAAAAGGAGCATAAGTCTACCCAGGGGCCTGCTGGTAGACTTCCACATCCTCAGATAGCTAAGGATGCGTGGGACTTGCCTGACAAGTGACTGGGTGTCCTGGGGTACCAAGTCAGTCAGGTGGCCAGTCCAGAGACCTCCTGCCAGGGGTCTGGCTTTGAATGCTCCCCAGGAGAGCCTCATTCTTTCATTCAATCATTCATTGAGTACCAACTGTGTGCCCAGCTCCATGCCTGGCACTAGAGCTCCAGAAATGCACCAGTCATGGTCCTTGCCCACAAGGAGCTCACAAGGGGAAAGATGCCATCTAATTACTCACACACTTTCCTTCCCTGCTTGCTCAGAAGCCTAGATTATGTCCTGCTTCTACCTCCTCCTCTGTGTTAGCCCAGCTCTGCCAGAAAGCTCTTCAGTATCTAGACCTAGCAGTGGTGTCAGAGCCCAGGTTTACCCTCTTCCTTGCTGTTGTTACCTCTGAGATTCTACCCAGGAGAAATGCCACTCTGCGCTCTCACGCTCTCGTGCTCTCTCTCTCTCTCTCTCTCTCTCTCTCTCTCTCACTCTCTCTCTCTCTCTCTCATCTATCTTTCTCTCTCTCCCCCTCTCTCTCCATTGTCCTGAAGAGATCTCTCCAAGTGGTCAGCTCTGACAACCTCTTTACTTTCAGTTCTCTTGTCTTCTCTGCGCTTCGTCTACTCTCTTCTCCTTATCCTCCTCCACCCACTACCCTTCAAAACCACTCCCATCCAGACTCTGGGCTGCCCTCCTTAACCAGATACTCAGACTTCCCGGGAAACAGAGCCAGCTTGCTTAATCCCTGTGGCAAGTGCCCTCATTGCAGGCAGAGCTGCCCTAGGCTCCTAGCATGGGAATCTTCCCTTTATTCCTCTCTCCTTCTGCCCTTCCTCAGGCATCTCCCAACTTCCTTTCCTCACTCCTTTCTTGCTCTTTCTCCTTACCTTTATTCCTCGCTTCATTCTCTAGCTGAAGGAAGGGTGCCTCCTACCCCGTCCTCTGGAGAGAATATGGAACAGCCTAGGGGTCCTTTGGCTGATTTGGGAGGGCTGCCTCCCTGCCCCCCACCAGTCCTGCCACTGTCCTCTCCCTGCCCCTGGGGTTCTCCTCCCTGTTCTTCCAGAACTTTCTTTGTGCTCCTTCACCATTCATCATTACTGCTGCCTCTCCCACCTCCTCATGGCCTTCCTTCTTCTTCGGGAGTTTCCTTAAGCCTCCTGCAGCCTCTCTTGGGGGTTCTCTGCATGCTTTCATCACACCAGTTTGCTTTGCTGCTCCTCTAGCACCTTCTTTCTCTTTTTCTCTCCCATCTGCTTCCTTCTCCTCTTCTTCCCTTTCCCCACCTCCCACTGCTACCTCTTCCAGTAGCAGCCTTCCTTTTGCCTTCCCTTCCTCCCTCCCCCTTTCTCTCCATCGCTGCCTCCCTAACCCGTCTTATCACCAGGGCCTGCGTATACAAAAAAATAAATAAATAAAAAGGTCAGTGAGTGGAAGGAGCAGCAATAACCCCTAAAACAGTACTATCAGTGGAACATGATTGATCAATTGAATTCCATAGCGGCTGAAAAATGTGGGATTAAGTAGTGTATTATACGCACAATGAGTTGAGGCATGATGTTCATTTCAAGTTCATTTCGCCGGCCTCTGCCACCAGATCAGGCAATCAATAGGGGCAGCAGATATCATATATCACCTTTCTGCGGGCTGGGGAGAGAGCACCATAATCTCTCGCAAATTTAGAGTGACAGATTTGTCAAGATCTGAAGGGCCCCTGAATAAATGAAGGAAAAGAGACTCCTCCAGCCAGTGACCTGAGGACAAAGCTTCAGTTCAGCCCTTACACACACACACACACACACACACACACACACACACACACACACACACAGGCTGAGCCAAGCCATACACACACACATACACAAACCTATACAGATGCATGGTACGTGTCTTACCACACATATGCACATACCTGTGCACATATGTGTGAGCACACGCACATAGGTGAGTGCACACTTTACTCCCGAGGACCCACTGGTGACACTGCAATAACCATACACAAAGACACTCACTGCCTCCCTCAGTCCTAATAGCAGGGCTTCCTAAAAAGGTAGGAGGACTCCAGCAAGAGAGAATTAGATACAGTGAAACATGCAAAAAGCTATTAGGGATAGAATTAGAATGATGACACATCCTTGAAAGAAAAGCGGTCACAGGAGAAACATGAGGGACATGGGCTGCTCACGCTTCCCATGCCATCACACATGGACACACACATATCTTTTCAAAAAAGTTCTCACTCTGTCACTTACACATACCCAGACACTTATTTATCTGGATGTTTATATGTGTAGAAATGCATCTTCAGAGAAAATAGTCAAGCAAAAGGGAAAAATAAATATGCCACACCCTAACTCATATAGAGAGATGCATATATCCTGTTAGACAGAAAATCACTACAGAGGCTTACACAGGAAAAAAACAGAACCACCAAGTTTAGTGTCCATAGGAACAGAGGGAACATAGAAATACTGTCAAGGCTGTCTCTGTGTCTCTCTGTCCTCAGACTTGATCCTGGTTTTCATTTCTCTCTCTCTCTCTCTCTCATACACACACACACACACACACACACACACACACACACACACACAC
>PVKZ01004636.1:0-75273 GCA_004027375.1 Macroglossus sobrinus | reverse complement strand
CCCTCTCCACCCTCCTTTCCTCCCTCCTTCCCTTTCTCTGCTCTAACACACACACAGACACACATACACACACACAGATTCCCATCTTCCTCAGAATGCTGAAATAAGATAAAGTTGGAGCTTTTTATACTGTTTAAATAGTCTTGAACCTCTAGATGGGATTTCAGAGCCTCAGAAAGATTCCTTACATCTCTGCCTCCATATACATCCCCATTGACCACTATAGGCTCAATGGATCCATCAAGTGTTAGGACTAGGACAGAACTTACAGCTGGCTCTACTCAGCTATTATTCACTCCTGACTCAGGAGAGCCTAAAACAAGGCCAGAGATCCAGCAGGCATTTGTGAGATGATCTCTTAAATCCATGCATCACGAATTTGTGGGATGACTAAATCAAAAAATATAAGTTCTTGACCCCATTTTACAGATGGAAAACCTGAGGTCCAGAGAGATGAGTCTCCTACCCCAGATCACATAATGAGTTAACAACAAAACCAAGATTTTAACTCACATCTCTCAACATCAGTCTCATTTCTTACTCCCTGCCCCATTGGGATTGTTGATGCCTGACCTTTTACTGAAGTCACCAAGAGCACCCCCGCAAGCCAGCAGATCCTCCAGGGAGGAGCAGCACATTCTTCCACTGCCAGAAATTAACAGTGCAGTAAAGATGAGCTTATCAGACCCCCAGCCTTGGGAGGACTAGTTAGAGGATCCCAGAGAGAGCCGGGTCTTGGGTAAAGGAACAGCCCCCTCCAGCCACAGCACTGGCAGGGCCCCCAACATGCTCTGAAGGCAGGCCAAGTGCCAGCCCTTATCTGTCCACTCCAGATAGGGGCCGTGACCCAGGCCAGAGAACTCGCACGACTGAGTGTGGGAAGATTATTCAAACCCTAGATCAGAGATGCTGGGAGCTCAGCAAAGTACCAGATCGGAGGTGGCCAGGGCTATCCTCCCTTTTCTTTGGATCCCTGTAGGAGCAACAGCAGAATGCAGGCAGAGTGGAACTGTCACTGGTGAAGCAGTGTGGCACAGGAGTAAGGGTGTGGTCTCTGGGGCCAGCTTGACAGGGTTCAAATCTCACCTCTGCTATTCTCTGATCTGTGTGTTTTTAAAAGTTGTTTATGTTCTCTGTGCCTCAGTTTTCTCATCTCTAAAATGGGGATATTAATAATGCCTCTGGCCCTGAATTTTGTAAGAATTAGATATGCTATTATGTGCAACACCCAACTTTGTCTAGAAAAAAAAAATTCTATATCTTATAAATGTTAGTTATTATTGTTGTTGTGCATCTGAATCCAACATGGCCACAGCAGTTGTACAGTCGAGGTTACTCCAAACTCCCCAGGCTCCCATTCAAAGTTTGGTCCAATCTTAGATTTTCCTTCTTCCTACCTGGAGGAGTAAGACACTGGGATAGTCTCCGGACACTGAAGAGCCTCTGGGACTCTGGGACAAGGAAGACCACAATCCAATGTCAAGGCTAATTTAGTCTTGTTGTGTTCTCTGCAAAATGAGTCACCCCTTTTCTGTTTGCTGGCCTTGGGGCCCTCTCAGTCAAGCTCCAGGTATAAATGAGCTGGCAGGGCCTCTGGACATGATGCTGGAGGGGCTTTAGAATAAATGTATTCAGTGCTCTCATTGTGTGATAGAAAAACTGAGGCCACCAGAGTGGAAGGAGTGTCTCTACATCCCCCAGCAGGTACCCGTGCTGGGTGATCACCTGAGTCCTGTACCTCAGCCATTTGCTGCTGCTTCTCCCACAAGGTGCTACCTTGCAAAAGGGCTGGGGTTGCAGAGATTCCAAGCCTTTATTGTTATAAAGCACTTTGTGAAAATGAAGTACTCCAGAAGGACCTAGTCTGGTGCTGGTTCTATTGCTCCTCTGAGGGGAGGGGACTCAACTAGTCACTGCAGGTGGCAAATTAAGGCACATTTGTTTTATATAGGGCACCACTTAGAAAATTGCTTCTTCCAGAGGCTCTTGGGGAAAACTTCCTTCTCTTCCAAGGGGAGAGCCATTTGCTAAGAGAATCATTTATTCTGATAAGATCACAGTAATCATTAAGGGCTGTGCTCCTTTCTGCATGTACTTTTTTAAATTAAATATTTAGGGAGGCCCCATAATGGCGTGTTTTATTCAGATCTATATAGTCACACTGTCCATATGACAGTACTACACTCAGTGAGTTTTTACCTGTATTCTGGTCCAATCCTTTCTCTCAGCAGCTCAGTGGGACATTTAGCACAGGAGAAAAAAATAAAACCTGGATTCTACTGCTTTATAACTGCTCAGACTCAGACAAGTTACTTTGCTGTCCTATAAAATGGGAATAACAAATTTGTCCCACTCTGCTTCACAGGATGGTTTCGAGGAAACGAGGTATCTGAGTTCATCCTGTGGTCCACCTTCACACATCAGGACACTGAGGCAAGACACCTGGACATGGAGGCAGCCATGCCTGAGACCCACGGACATGTAGTGAGAGACACAGGCTGCTCAACACCCAGCCCATGCCTTCTCTACTACACTCTGGGTTTGAGTCAGTAACATTGTCATTGATGCATTAAAAGCCAGTTCGAATGGAGGAGTTGTTTTAAATAAGCCTTTTTGGTCCTTTTGCCTCATCCACTAAAGGGGGACTGTGAAAATATCTCATTCATAGGTTAGCCTCAAAAGTCAAAATAAACAACCAAGTGATCTTGCTTTGTCAGCAGCAAAAATGCATAGATTTAAGAGATCATCAGGGGTTACTTCCCCTGTTTCACGGATGAAGAAATGGAGGCTTAGCAGCAATAAGGACCACTGAGATGCTCACCGAAATGCATATTCCCAGGGCTCACATTCATTGGATTCAAACAGGAAACTAACAAGAGCACAGGTTTGCATTTTCATCACCTTCTGCCTGAGGTAACTTTATGCCCAAGTTTGAGAATCATCAAACAAAGCTGTTTTGCATGCATTTCAGTTCCTCTCCATATGGAATCAAATTTACTTCTCAGAGACAACCAATTAGAAAATCGACTCAGAGAGGTTAAGTAACTTGCCCAAGGTCACAAAGCTAGAAAATGGTAGCTCTGGGCTTCACACCCAAGGAAGGTCTAACTTCAAAATCCAGGCCGAATCCATGTCACCACTCTGCCCCTCTCCAGTAACTAGAACCATTACCTTCTGCCTCCTTTTAAGGAACTCCAAGGAGCAAAAACTCTGCTGTGTTCCCATACTCTAAACAGCTCTGTTAGATATACAATCAGCCCTCATAACTCTTTGATTTCCTTGCCTACAGCCTAACTAAAGAGTCAGATGGTCCCTCTTCCACCCCAGGTTCCCCAAGACTGCCACTCACACATACCTCGTCACACTGCATAGCCAGTCTAAAGAACAGCATCCCATCTCCTCTTTGCATTCCTACCTGGGACAAACAGAACAGCAGGAATCAAAGAAAGCCCTTAGAAATTAATAAGTGAAGGTAGAGGCAGCCCGGCTGATGGGCAGCCGGATGTTCCAGCTGGTGGTTTGCTCATGCACATCCTAGATGCCCAGAAATGCACATCTCATCCACCGCTCTGTCAAACAGGCCTCCTATTGGGAACCGTTGTTTTAGATTTAAAAATAACAATAATAAATAAAAAGAAATTACTAATATCACAATACAGAACTAATCCCACATTCTTGAACACACCATGGTATCTCTGGGCATCCATTCCCATACATTCTATCCCCTCTCTCTGGAATTCTTTCTCCCCAACCCCATTGCCACCTCATCACCTGGAAAATATTTGCTGTTCTTCAACTCAAGGGTCACTTTCTCTGCAAAACCTTATAGGAACTTCCTAAAACTGGGATGGCAGAGAAACACTTCCTTTGTTTGAAAGCAAGTGGTGGTCCTCTCTATCACACTGTGGTTATCTATCTGGACTCTTGAACTACACTTTGCTTTCTCTGAGGGCAGGGCCCCTGCTTTATTCATATTTAAATTCCTGGCTCCTAACATCATGGCCCAGGACTGAAAAAGTAAGCACATGAGCAGAATGCTAACAATCATTGCCAGCTATGTGCAGGCCCACCATGCCTCCTGTCTCAACACATCCTCACATATGTGTCGCTATTGCATCATAGGCTATTTGGAGCATGGTTTCCTAGAGAAGAATTGATCCCCAGAGAGCAGAGATAACTCATCCAGTGTCACACAGGCAGCAAATACCACCAATGGGAATTTGAACTTCAGTCTGTGTGGCCTCCCATTCTGCTAGTCTGACATCATGTCGTTCCACTTGCGTGTTGACCTGACTCACTTAAAACAACAACCCAAGTGCAGAGCCCTCTGCCTTCAGCTCTGGGTCCCGCGGGTACCCCACCGCTTCCTCTTGCCAGGCCCCCGACCCTGTTGACCCTGTGCAGTGGAACAGCAGGCAGGTAGATGTGGGTGGTGGTGATGCGCGTGCTCCACCTCTAGCACCGGCACAGGTGGGCTCCAGCCAGGCAGCCGACTGTCTCCCTGAAGCAGCACGGAGGACTGTGGGCATTTTCAACAAGCTCTCCTGTCTCTGGCAGTGTTATTACACTCCTTCAACCAACCCATTAATGGGGACCTTCAGGGGCTGGAATAGGAACAATAATGTTTTTCCCCATCCCCAGAGTTAAGGCCAGAATTTAATACAAGTAAAAGAAAAAAAAATTCTAAGGTATTCCAGCTCCTCCTCTCTGCAGTTTTTTTTTTTTAATTTAGTTTTAGCTATGATGTTAGATTGACACTCCCGAGGGCTGAAGTGTATCCATTCTCATAATAAATTGGTGCAGACATAAAGTGAACCATTTTATTATGTGTATGCACATGCACATACACACATGCGTGACACACACTGACAAGAGCAATTTCCTTTACAAAACAAAAATCAGCTGCATTAAACTGATCTAGGCGCAGTCTGTTTGCCCCACCTCTAACCCCTGCAGCCACATTTTCAAATGGAAACTGACATTCCAGGCAAACAATGAAAACACGCCCCCTCTGGCAGAGGACCACCATGACCATTTGACCCTACCTATTTTCATTCTACCTCTGCAATCATCTCTTGGCTCTAGCTCTTCCCAGAAAGAATCTTTTCAGGGAACAAGGACCTCAGTTTCCAAAAAGTTTTATGACTTTGCCAACCTAAATACCTCCCAACATCTCTAGGTGTGGGGCCCACTCCAGTTCCCAATCTGCAAAAATATCAGCCCACCTCCTGCTTTCATCCTAGATCACCAGCATTGGATTCACCCCAAGAAATTGTGAGAGGGTGGGGGAGGATTCAGGGACCACAAAGAAATCTTCAGTATTAGAAGTCAACATGGTCTCAGTGTGAATGAAATGTGTCCAAGAGTGACTTTCATCTCACTATTAATTATTTACCTCCTAGGCAAGCATGCAGCAGACATTCTAATTGTTCATCTTTCTCCACGTACATTTTTACTTTTTGTTCTCATTGCAGACAGGTACATTTTATGATACACACACACACACACACTTTGTGGATGGGGAAATGAAGACCCTAAGTAAAACCAAATTGAATCTACTTGTATTTAACTCAGTTCACGTAATCAATCAGCAAATATTTACTAATTGCCTAACTGTCAGCTGGATACCATGCAAGACCCAGGGGACACAATGAGAAAGAAACAAGACAGACATGGCTATGTGCCCTGCTAACTGGGGGGAAACATATGCCAATCAGCCCATATGGTTGGCACCCAATGCTATGTGAAAGGCACTTGATGGGGTGAGCACAGTGCAGCTGTGGGAGCAGAAGGAGGAGACACAACCCAGCCCAGGTCATGCAGGCTTATGAGAGGATGTGGCATCAAAGTTGGAAGCTACAGGACGAGTAGAGTTTTCAAGAGGAAGAAGAAGAAAAGCCTTTCATCCACAGGAAGCAGATGCGAACATCCAAGAAGAAACAGTGAATGTGGATCCTTCAAAACACTGTAAAAAAAGTACAGTGTAGCTGGTATGTAGGTTTGAGGAATAGGAACAGGCCATAAAAAGTGATGAGGCTAGAGTGGTGGGCTGAGGCTGGATCATGCCAGGTCTTGTAGTCCATACTTGGGATTTAGAATTCCCCTGACATCTGAGAACCACTGCAGAGATTTAAGTAGCTTAAAAAGACATAAGACAAGACATAGGCTGCTTTCTGCCTGCTCGATCTTCAAAAGGAGGAAATGGGACCTGAAGGCAGATGCAGTGGGGCAGGAGTTAGGTTGAGGTAAACTTACTCCAGAAGGCAGGACTCGTCTCAGGTGACCCTATAGCTGTCAGAAGAGAAGGGCTGGGCATTCTTAGAAACAATGGGTCTAGGACACTACCTGTTGTGTGTCAGGAGCATTAAGCTTGAGAGGACAGGAGTTCGATGTTGCTGGAGCAGCTGACGGGCGAGAGTGCAGCATCATCCATGTTACTTTGCTTAATAATAGAAGAGGTGGATAAGAGAGGGCTCTGAAGTGTAGAGTCTTGGCCCTGATCCCTGAGGGAGAGGCCGATGACAGGCCAGACTCCTGCAGGTCCAGCATTGAGTCTGGCTTGTTCTTCCAGACAACACAGACTATTCCATTTTATCCACATGAGGATGTCTGGGCCACAGGACAGCACTCACCTCTCACCTTCTAGCCCCACAGCTAGACAGAGGCAGCACAGCCCTCCTCCTACCTCCTCTGTCACCATGGGTTCTCCAGGTGCTCACTGTAATATTCGTGTGAGCAGCCAGCCAAGCCAGTCCTGAGTCACCTAGACTGATTATGTGACAGAGGAGATGGGCACTTAAACCCGGAACCCTACTCTCCTTCTCAGATTCAGAGTCTCCTCTTCCTATCTCCCTTTGCCACCAGGCTCCTTATGGATGAAGAGTGTCTCATCAATTTCCCTACTAATTACCTGCTATATGTCCTCATGCAGACTGATAAGGAAGTAATTAGGATGGACATGCAAGGATTACAGGAAGTGAATATGTTCCATTGTCAAGATAATGCCACTTGCCCACCTCCCACTTCCTTGACAAATGATGGAGCAGAATTTGGGAATTTTGAGAGATGGAGAAAATAGAAGGGACGTGAGAGAAATAGAGTGAATGAAGGGGGCGGGGCTGCACATTTCAGAGCTAAACGGGCCCTTAACCGCCACCTACTTCGGGAGTTCCAACCTCAAGCCTTCAGACACCAGGCAGGTAATAAAATTAGTAGAATGGATGGACAAAAATCAGCAGCACATGCTTGATGATAAATGACCAGTGATACTGGGCCTTGGGGAATTACGCGAAGGCAGGGACAGGAAGTTCACATCCCTTTCAGATGGCACCATCAGCACATTGCCATGCAGGAAGGAAGCCCAGTTTTGGCAGTTCTTTTAATTTTTACAGAGATGCTGAAAATCCAGCTGTTGTGTGAAATTTCTCATTTATTTTTTTCATTTTGGAAACCTCTCCACTTCTTTTTTTTTTTTAAACAGAATATTTTACAAGCCAAGCAAAATGATATCTGTGTGCCAGATGTGGCCTGTGGGCAGTCAGTTTGTGATCGCTAATTTTAGTCCAACGCCTTCTTTAGAAACTAAACGTGGAAACTAAATTTGTGTTCGTAGTTAACGTGGGCCTTGTCCAAGGTCGCAAAGCAAGTAGATGGTGTAGCCAAGACTCTAACAAGCTCTTGTTCTCCAACATCCCGCCTTTCACAAGACTAGAACCTGTAGGCTGATCACAGATCACAAGAATAAAAGAGACATGTAAATAATTCCAATGAGTGCAAGTAGAGATATTAAATTGCACAAAGAAAATCCTGCAGTGGGAAATGAAAAAAATCACTCCCAGTGGTGGCTGTGGGGGAAGGAGGAAGGGCAGACAAAAGGCTGCACACAGAAGAGACTAAATCATATATTGCTTCAATACCTATAAAAATCTTGGAGTACCCACTTCTGCTTTAAGGGATTGAGATTAGGGATGTGGGCACGATCCCAACCCTCCAGGCAGCTAGTTAACTGGAGTAAAGGGAGGCAAACCCAGAAATCAACATGGGTGATAATATGCTACGAGTACCAAGGAAGAATATCTTCAGGAAACTGGGGTGAGCCAAAGAAACGGGGTGTCAAATCCATGTGGAAGTGATGATGACAAGAAGTTCCTCAAAGACAAGACGACACTTAGGATGAATTACGAAGAGTGAGCATTCTACCAGTGGATAGAGGTAGTGGAGATAAGTTAAACCCTCAAGGATACAAAAGATTAGAACATTTGGGACCTAGAGGAGGGCATGGGTTCCAGACAATGGGAACATATAAGCAATTGTCCTGAGATGAAAATGCATGGTAGTGTACATAGCCAGGAAACAGGTTATTTGAGCTAGAGCATATGTTTAAGAAGGCAGACATGGGAGGCATAGGAGAGAAGTAGAGCCCACATCTGACAAGGCCAAGGCTGCCAAGCAGAGACGTATGTACATGTTAGGTAGGAAATGAACAGTTGCTGGAAGTTTGTCAGCAGGTACAGAGGTGGGGACACTATCGGTGTTGAATCTGGGAAGATTCTCTGTGTATGTAGTAGTACATACACAGAGAACTGGGAACACAGATGCCCCTCGAGAGGTTGCTAAGAGTCCACTCATCCTCCTTCAATTTGTTGAACTATCATATTCCAGGCACTGTGTTAGGAGCTTGGGATCCAGTGATGAATACTGTGGCCATGCAGTATATTTACTTCACATTTAGTAGGCACCAAGCACCCTTTGAGAGCAAGGTTTCAGTTTCATTCTTTTTAGAGCCAAGCACACAGCTTGACATATCATTAACTCAGTTACTGTTTGTTCCATCTAACTGAACAGGCCCAAAGGGTACGTTGAAGGACTAAGCTTGAGTAATTCCAGCAGAGGTCATAGGCGTGGATGAGAGGGAAGATGCATGGTAGGATTAAAGATCTCTGATTCCGAGATCAGGATTCTGAGTTTGTCTTGAGTCTTTGCAATTGTTGTATAACCCTGAACAATTCTTTTTACCAGCCTAAGGGTCAGTTTCCACATCTGTAAAATCAAAAAGCTTGGGCTAGTTCCAGGGTTCTGTGTCCCGAAAGTCATATATGAAATTGAAAACAGGATAAAAAATGGGGTCCATTAGAATAGAAGAAGATAGGATCGAATGTGCAGAATCTCTGAGGCCAAAAATAGGAAGAGAAAGAAACCCAGATTTGGGAACCTTTGAGGCTACTCGGAGTCATGAAACTGGACACCTGCCAACTTCTGAAATCACCTCTCTACCTTGACCTGCCCCTGGAAAGACCTCAGGCTAAATGGCCAGTGCTGTTCCCATCACTTGCATTATTATAATTACTCAGTTCATTGGTGTCCTCTAGGTATTCTATACATCGTGGAAAAGCACTTTCCTGATGACTGTTAATTAATCCCTCACCACCTTTGTGCATGGCAGAGACTGCTAAGCAACTCCATTTTTCATCCCTGGAAAACAGGCACAGAAAGGGGCTGGAGAGACACTCAGGTTGAGGATGATTCCGGATTGGAACGTGGGGTCTTTCTCCAGCCATTCATCACCTGCCCTGGGTTGTGACCCCAAAGAGGCACAGAGTGATTGAGCTAAACAACCAGTTGCTATGAGAAGGGAGTGATGGCAAATTCTTAACACAGTGGAAGAGG
The DNA here is from genome assembly GCA_004027375.1 of Macroglossus sobrinus. Taxonomy (NCBI): domain Eukaryota; kingdom Metazoa; phylum Chordata; class Mammalia; order Chiroptera; family Pteropodidae; genus Macroglossus; species Macroglossus sobrinus. Next base: position 65,607 of record PVKZ01004636.1, on the reverse strand, counting down.
AATAACAGTCCCACAAAAAGGAAAGGACTAGTGGATGCCCTCTGCAGACTGAAAGGGAAAAGAAGATAAACAGAAGGCTGGAGTCCCATCCCAAGAGGTCAGGACTCTATAGGAGAGGTCTAACCTTTCACTATGATTTTGAGAAGGAAAGGGTGACCCCTTGCTGTAGGAGCAGAGAAAGGTGACCTCCACCTAGAAGAGCAGAGAAGGGTGACTTCCAGCTAAAGAATCAAGAATGGGTGACCTTCTAGAGGAGGACAGGGAGACTTACAGGAAGAGGAGCTGACTGTCCTTAAAGAACTGTAAATAAAAAAAAAATAGCACACGTGTTAAGGCTCTGTCACAGCTCTCAGCAAGAGGGAGCTGCCCCGCCTTCTTCAGGCTAAGTGGATAATTTGTCCAACTCACTGTTTTCTAATTTCTCATTTTTTAACATGCATTCAGGGTGCCTGTCACTGGTGAGTTAGGATGAATTAGGACTGGTTTTTAAAAGAGGGCAGAGAGAAGAACCACTGAGAAAGGGGGGCGAAGAGAATAAACCCTATTGTTTTTAATCAACTAAAAGACAAAGGAGAGTAAGCATCGAGGGAAGGTGACAAAAGGGACTCTATGTAGTCAGTTTGCAAAAGTTGCTAGCTCTCAAGACTCCATGTAAAGTCGCCTGCTCAGTTGCTCATGGGGTCATAAATGCAGGGCCCAGAAAAGCCAGGAGATTGTAATAATAATAGCTATCATTTATTGTTTATGATGCTCAAGGACTTAGACTCCACACTGAAATAATAATGGGTGTGAAGACCATTTTTAAGCACACGCTATTGTAGGAGCCTGAGCTTGGCGCTTCTCATACACGACCTCGTTTCGTTCTCAAACTGCCCGACGGAGTGTGGACTGTTACCGCTCCTATTTCTAAGTGAAGAAACTTGGACTCAGAGGGTTTAAGAAGCTTTGCCAAGGTCACCAGTAACTGGCAGACATGGACACACACCCATGTCTTTGTGAGTCCACAGCCTTTGCTCTTACCGGCTATACACCCATCTGAGGACTCACTTCTCGGTACCTACAGATTTGTCATTACCAAGGAAATAAGCTGACGTGATGTGGCCAGAGTCCCTGAAGGAGAGACCACCAGGCGAGCCTGGCTTCTCCCATTTATACCCTTCTGTGAGGTCACTCTACTAGTTCCCAAGAGGGAACGATTCTGAGACCTAAAGGTGGTAAAAAAAAATAATAAAATTAAAAAAAATAATAAAAAACTCCAGCTCATTCTTACACACTCTGCCTAAGGCTTCAGTAAACCCAACTGACATTGTAAGAAATGAGCGCCGCCTAGACACAGAGAGCTTAGCCAAATGTCAGGGACAAGTGGAAACAGGGCAGAGCTTTTCACCCTGAGCCCCTTTCCCAAACCTCCCTAAGTTTGTTCCTGGATGTCTCCCTATGATTGGTCAGTGATTCTGATGCAGAGAACAGAAAAGAAGAGTGTGAGGCGTGAAGCCTCAGACTCTAGGCACGAAAGGCGCCAAGAGCTCATGGTCCCCCATTCCCGCTTCAACACTTCAGTTTGACCTTTGGTGCGAGACCCGCCTCCAGCCCAAATAACCTTTTCTCTGCCCACTCCGCAGAGCCTACCCGCTGCTCCATGTCAGCCTCCTTGAATACAAGTAAAGAGAAAAAACATAGCAGAGAGGGCTCATGCCCCAGCCTACCTACCTCACCAAAAACACAATCTTCCCCTTTCATCAGTAATAAGAGCCCCTGAGTTTGCCTGGGTAATTTCCAACCATCAGCTGAAACTAGTTGTGACTATAGACCTGAGTTCTGGCTAAGGGGATATAAATGGAACTTAGCTTAATTTGCATAAAATTCCTGAACCGAGGGGATGTGCCCTTTCCCTAAACTATTCTCCTTCACATGGCTACAACTTGAATGTGACAGGTATTGCTGGGACACTGGTGTTAGTCTACAAGGTGAACTGGGGAGTGCAGGCCGTGTACAAGACAGGGCAACAAGATCAAAGGACTCTCAGTCCCTGACACAGTGTCCTACAGCACAGAACACCTCCGAGAGGAACAAACACCCGTCTTGTATAAGCCACTGGAAGGCTGGGTCTTCTGTCACTCATAGCTGAATCAATACCAACACAAGAAGAATAAATTAGATAGTGGAGACTTTAAGTATCTTGATGTATGAGTCACATTCTCTATATCTTGTCTACCCCAAACATTGTGATTTAACAGAAAGACAAGGGCGTTGGAGACAGACAAGAATTCCAGGAGGTGTCTACCATTTACTAAGCAGTTTAACCTTACTGAACCTCCTCGGTGTTCTCATCCATTAAATGGGGCTCTGAGGAGTCAGTAAGATAAGCTGTATCCTCAAGAAGGGAGAGCTGTATCTGCTTGTTCACTGCCATATCTATCCAGCAGTGGTAGTAAAAATAATTAACACACAGTAAATGCTTGATAAAGAAGTGATGAATAGTGTACACTACATGCATTGCCTATTGCGGGTGCACTTGGAACATTATTAATTATCAATGCAATCCTGACATTTCATCCCCATTGGAACTTTTGAAGATTAAACCCAAATCCTATCAAAGATGGCGGGAGGATCTAGGCCTGTGAGCTAAATGTCTGGGTTTTGCTTCAAAAACACTTAGGGTCCCTTTGCCCTTTTAAAGTGGGAAGCAGAAAGATAATTACCTTCCTGCTGCCGCCTTCCTTTCTCCTCAACAGCCTACCATTCATGCTCCAGTTTAATTTTCACACGTATTCTAAGATGCTAATTTCCTTTCAGACTTGACTGGGCAGGCTCCTCAGCTTATCTCTGAAAGGGACAGGACCCCGAAAGCTGGAAAATATGAAGCCCATTATCGGAGGGGTTGGGGCAGCTCCCTGCCACTAAAGAGGCTCCAGATTTAACATAATAAAGAGAAAGGTGAAGATAGTGACTCTTTTTGCTTGTTTGTGTGTTTTTTGAAACCCTGCTTTGTCTCATGACAACACTAAACAACGACTTGCCAGATATCTATTCTATGTCAGGCTCTATACGAGGTGACTTACCATGCCTTATAATCCTTTCCACAAGTCCATGAGTACATAGCTCAGCCTATTTAATGGATGGGAAAATGGAGGTTCAAGGAGCTTAAGCTACTTGTCCAAGGCAAGGGCTGATGCCCGCCTCCACACAAACCTGTACACGGATGTTTAGAATGGCATCACTTACCATAGCCAAAAGGCTATATACCACACAACAAAATGGTACGTGGCCTTAAAAAGAAATGAATTACTGACATACACTACGACATGAATAAACCTTGAAAACATCATGCAAAGTGAGAGAAGCCCGTCGTAAAATACAGCACACTATATGGTTCCATTTATAGGAAATGCCCAGAAAATAGATTAGTGGCTGCTTAAGGAGGTGTCAGCTAAAGGCGGGAGAGTTGCTTTGGGAGGTGATGAAGTGTTCTACGATTGACCAGTAATGGTTGCACATATCTGTGAATACACTAAAATCCATTGAATTATACACTCTAAATGGGTGAATTATGCAGTATGTGAATTATATCTCAATAAAGCTGTATTTTATTTATTTATTTTTTAAAGCTGATGCCCAAACCCATGCCTGAAGGCTCCCAACTTCTGTTAACCCCATCACGTTACCTGGCCTTCGGCATGCACACCTCACTGAATTCTCAGGAGAGTTCTGTGAGGTGTGGATGACTGTTCTCATTTTATCAACAAAGACGTTGAGGGCCAGAAAGAGAAAATCATGTGTTCTCTTTCCAAAGGAAAATTTAATTTACAGAGAAGAAAACTGATTTTCTCAACATCTCCATATATGCTGCAGCCACCCATATTCATGATTAACAGAGAGTGTGAGAGCTGGAACAGGCCCTAAAACGGTCTAATCCCATGATTTTCAAATTGTCCTCAAAGCACCACTTCTTAAAGATGCCTGTGAAGGTGCTCGGGGGCCACTGCACAGAGATTGGGAGGTTCAATAAGAGCACATTTCAAATTCTGTTTTAGAGACTGGCTTCCACATAAGACTTTAATTGAAAATACTGCTAAGATAGTTTGGAAGGCACTGATCTTGTCCAGTCTTCCCATTTTACACATAACCTAGGTGAGGAGAAAGGTCTCTGAGTCACATGGTAAGTTAATATTAATGCTGGGCAAGGGGCCAGTTTTTTTCCCTCTCCACATCACATGTTCCTTTTAGCACAGATTAACGGCCTGATGCAAGAAGACTAGGCTGTAGAACTTGGTTCTAGTCACCAACTCATGCTCCCACCAGAGGTCAGCAAACTTTTTGTAAAGGGCCAGATGTTAAATATTTTTGCCTTTGCAGGCCATATGGTCTCTTTAGCAATTAACTTGGCCACTTTAGTGGGAAAGCAGCCACAGACAATACATTACAAAGGGTTATGTATGGCTGTGTGTCAATAAAATCTGTGGTGGTGGTAGGGGGGAATCAATTGCCATCTCGTGCCCCAAACAGATCCCTTACTGTCAGTCACACCTCTCCCCAGGAATGAAAGGGACAGGATATGATGGGGAAAGTAGTCGTTCCTCAATGCAGTCCTGGCAGTGTGGTTTAGTAAAAAGTACTGCACTTGGACTTGGGCAGATCAGCTTTCAGGTCCAAGCTTCCACTCATTACCTCTGAGATGAGGCTAAGTCAGCCATCTCTTGGAAGCTTTTCTTTAGTCGTAATATGGGGACAACGATATTCCCCCTGGAGATATTGCAGGGATTACATGAGGAGTGGTATGCCAGGGCTTCCTTTGACAATAGGAAGAATGATTATGATAAGCAAAGCCAGCTTTTTCTTTGCCTTCATCTCCCATCACTCTTGCTTTCACCCACCTAATTCCCTTTGCCCACCTAACGCCAGCCACAGTGGCCTCCATGCTAAACTTCTTTTACACAACAAGCTACCCCAACGTTGGTGGCTTTACAGTTGCCACAACCTCTCCTTGGAATGTTTCTTCCCCAGACCTCCCTATAGCACATTCTTCTCTTTCTAGTCTCAGCTCAAGTATCACTTCCTGGCAGAGTTTTCCTGATGACACTATCTAAAATAGCAACCCCCACCCAGCAACCCCAGGCACTCTATCACATGACCCTGCTTTATTTTCTTCATATCCCTTCCTGCTATCTTAAATGTCACCACTTATGTATTTATTGACTTGTTTATTGTATTTTTTTTTCTACACTCCCTAAGTATCCTACTGGGTCTTTCTGGTTTCCTAGACTCTAGGATGGTGGCTGGCAAACAGTAGGCACTCAGTAAATACCTTTCAAAAGAAAAATAAAGGAATGATAGTCTCCAAAATTGCTATAATTTTCTGAATTGTCTTCTCCACCTCATGCTCCCGTGTTTGGGAAGTATGAGGCTTGAACACAATATAAACACCCTCAAGTTAGGATTCTAGTCTAAGGATATAGCCCTCAGTTAGGTCTAAATTTACTTGGAACACAGAAATCTTGTGTTGGAATGATCTCGGTCTCTAATAACACTTATTGCCAAGACTGGAATGCCTCCAGACTCTAGAAAGGTCATTTCACTAATCTCCATATTACTTTAGGGCTGCAAGGGTCCTTGGACTCCATCCCTACATATGCTTTGCTGATGGGGAAACTGAGGCTCAAAAAGGAAAATGGACTTTCTTAGAGCTATGTTCTTCATTGAATGAGGAATGCCTTAAATAAATTGTCATAAAATTCTAGAGCCATACCTAAGGTCCCTTAAAAATCACCTGATACAGATGGAAAACTCAAAGCAAGAGAGAAAAATGGACTTGTCCAAGTTCATGCAGCTCATCAGTGGCAGAATTAAAACTAGAACCCATGTCTGTCTGTACCCAGAGTTGGAATCTCACTTCTCCTTCTTCATGCTGCTCTTTGATGAGAAACAGAAAAGAAAGAAAAGAAAAAGAAATTATTCCAGGCACACACGTAGCAATGCTCATAAATCCTGACAATATTAACAACACACGACAGCTTCGTTGAACAAATTGGCAGCCAGCGTAGGCAGCTTATGGAGGCAGGAGGTCTGGAAAGGAAGAATTGGGGGTGGGGGGAAAGACCACCAGTCACACAGAAATCTTCCCATTCTGCTCTTTTCTAAGTCTGTCTCTAAAACAAAGGAGGCTCACAGAGGAGTTGCTAGGGTATGGTAAGGATTTGAAGAAGGTGCATATATGGCCTGTGAGTGTGATTGTGTATGTGTGTGTGTGTGTGTGTGTGCACGCGCGCACACACATGCACGTGATGCACAGTTCCCAAGAGATTGTATGGGGAATAATCCATTTGTAAGATGTCACTCATCTTTTATACAAATTAACCTCCACCCCCCTCATGCCTGGATTAATTTGCTCTTTGTTTCCTTGACACTCAGCTGAGGAGATCTTAGAAGAATTAAAGAAAGTTCTTCAAGAGGTGAAAAGGGGAAGTCAGGGCTTCGGGAGCCTGGAACCCTGAGCAACCAGCATCTGCTGCTCTGCTTCCCCACGGGGACAAGGAGAAAGCTTGCCTTAGTCCTTATCCCCTCCCATCTGTAGGGGAAAGCCCACCTCAGTCTCCAAATCCCGGTAAGTAATAATAACATCTTATATTTACTCTGTGCCCGCTCTGTGATGAATTCTTTGCAAGCGCCATACAAACCACCACCAACTTGCTGCCATCCAGGTTCTGGACAGCCTAGGCTTTCCACAATATTCCCGACCTTACCTGGGACGTTTGATTGTTCTGGCAGTAAAACACCATCTCTTTTACTCCTCTCACTTCCCAGATGGCCCTCCACCCTTTTGTTCTCTATTTAGAAGCTCAAGATCTATGTGTGCCTGTGCCCTTAGAGGGGTCATGTCCCATCGCTCTCTCATAACCGGAAGCTTTGGCCATTGTGAAAAATTCTGCCATAAAGGGGGAATTTTAAAAGAAATACAAAACACCATCAGATACAAGGACCTTCCATGTTTCCCATTAGCTGTGTACCTGTTAGCTGTCTCAGTCTCTACTATGAATAAATAAGCTATCTAACACTATTTTTGGAAAGAGGAGAAATATAAATAAATAAACACATAAATAAGAATAAATAATGCTAACATCGAATTAATAAAGATGGGTTTTAAAAATTCATACATGCAAATCACATTTAATGTGAGGGATCCAAGGAATCAAATCCTCAGTGGACCTCTGCTCGTTGCAACCAATTACCATAAAGTGGGGAGTTCTCATTTTACAGGTGGGTCCATGGAGGCCAGTGGGCAGAAGGTATCTGTAATTTAATTGGCTTATTTACAGAATAAAAAGTATTAGTTGCAGGGCAATGACCTTGACTTCTAGGTTTCAGAGATCAAAATTCCTGCACAATAGGCCCATCCTGACAATCTTTGAGAAGTTTGAACAAAGAGCAATAAAGATAGAGGCCATTTCATTTCTTTTCATGTATCATATGTTGCCTAAGACGATGGGAATGCTCTTGCCTGGCACTAGATTGAGTGGTTTGCAAGCATTATTTCATTCAATTTTTCTTACTAACCTCCAGAAATAAAAGTAGTGCCCCCATTTTTCAGATGAAGGTATTGAGGATGAGAGAGAGAAAGCAAATTTCTGCAGGTGAAACAGATTCTAAATATAGTCTAGACATCTGTCTAACTCCAACACATGTAATGTTCACTGTTGAGATTGCCTCTTAATGACACAGATATAAGGTAATGAGGCACCACAGGGAAGAAAAGGTAGGAAATTTCTCTGCCATCATCCAACAAGTCAAGATTCTGTTTTGAATGACAACAGTGTGTAGGGTATGAGTGAGCTCACAGTCAAAGGAAAAGCCAGAGCACACACAACTAACCTAATATTCAAGGCCATAGGGTAGGTGGCACTTTGGCTGGATGGCACTTGGGCACATGATCTTGGATGGCCAATCTAACGGGTATAATAAATTGGCTCATCTTCCCTTATGCAGCTGAAGGGTTATCAAAACTCTATATTACATGGATTTATCCAAATATAATTCTGTTTTTAGTCATATAAAGAAATAAAACAAGTAAGAAACCAATGGTGATCAACAGATCTATCTATTTATCTATCAATTCACAATGTTTAGTACTTGCTAATTATCCTTTCATTTTCACAGACTACCTGGAGGGAACTGGAGGATTAGGAAAGATTCTCACTTTGCAAATGGGAAAGTGAGCCTACCTGCCACCTATGCAATAACTATTTTTTTTAAATATATTATTTTATCCTCAAATCACCCTTTAATACATCTACTGTCCTGATCCATTCCCATGCTCAACATGCCCTTAATAAATGTGTCTCCCCAATCTTTTCATTCTCCAAATAAAACACACCCACTGAGCCTCTATTTCTTTTTAGATCTACAACTTAGAACGAACTCCCTTCTTTAAGCATTAAAGCACACTCAACCTCACAGCACCTATCCATTTATCTGTTCATCTATGCATTCGTTCATCCATTCACCCATCTGATAACCTTTCCAAAACCATTTTTGGATGGCCTATCTTGTGCTGGGCACATGTAAGACAGGGCCCATGCCCTAAGGTGCTTAGAAACTAATTGCAAAAAAAAAAAAAATAGATGTTCATAACTATTCGGGGACATAGAAGAGATGAATGTATTAGTGGAAGAAAGACAAAGTCCTGGCCCTGTGCAAGTGCAGAAAAAGGAGAGGGGAAGGTCAGGGAAGACCTCACAGCAGAGGAGTGCTCTCATTTAGTGCACAGCCAGCATGTGCCAGGCACAGCCAGCATGTGCCTGGCATTGTGCTAGACATTTTGTGTTTATCGTGGTTCTTTCAACTATAAGGTATATTAATCAGATGAGATAAATACAAGGAAAGACATTTCTGCTGTCCCCCCATCACTACCACTAATCTACCAAGTTTCAGCTCTTAAATGGCTTGGCAAGACCGACAAAAATGATTCGCTCACCTTCACTTTGAGGCTAAGTCACAAAATTTAAAAACACACCTGTCCGTGGAAATTCTCTTTTCTACCTCTCCTTACTCTACAGATGGAAGAGTAAATTCAATCACCCAGCTGTGATGACTCTCTCTCGTCAACCTTGTGAATTCAAGCAGCTATCCAGAGGGGAGTCAGACCACATGACCCAGCCTGGCTGAGAGCTGATGATATGGTTGGTACATGTCGACTCCACTCTGGCTGCTGCTTAAGCTGCTGTCTTCATCCCAGCCTTCCCCCAACCTCGGCAAGGATCCCTGTGGGTGACCTTTGGTCCCTCATGAGAAGAGGAAACAAACATGGCAGGGTTCAGGAAGCCCTGGTTCCTGGCTACAGTGCTGTCAATGCCCCACATTTCTCTTAACAACCGGTATTAGTATTTCTCACTTTGCTAATGAGGAAACTGAGGTTCAGAGAAGGGAACTGTTTTTGTTCTAGGTCACAGCACTTTTAAAGGGCAGGATCGGGATAAGAAGTTAAATGAGTCTAACTCCATGATGAATCCTCTTTCCACCATGCTGCAGCACACGAGCCAAAACTTGAAGGGTACGTAGGATCTGTGTATTGTGGAGGCAGGGGGAGGCGAAGTAACCTGCTTCAACTCCAAAAGGTCCACTGAGATCACTCTCTCTCTCTCTCTCTATCTCTCTCTCTCACACACACACACACACACACTCTCACACTCTCACTCTCTCTCTCTCTCTCTCTCTCTCTCTCTCACACACACACACACACACACACACACACACACACAGAGTCTGATGCTACCACATCTCCAATGTCATCAGACCAGCAGAGAAATGCCTTTTTTTCTGCAGAAACTTTTTCTCTGTTAGGAAGCAAGAACCAGAAGCTTCCCTGAGACCCATTTTTCATATAATTAATGTCAGGCCTCCCATGTTTCCTAATGAAATCTGACACTAACGGAGAAAAATGGATACATTAATATTGAGTTCATTAGTAAATAGATTACCCAAATGTTTGGGGTGAGGTGGGGAGGAAGGTGAAGGAAGAAGGAGGAAGGGGGCGAGAGGCACACATACACACTCAGCAATTCTGTCAGGAGCCTCTCTGAGGACCACATGCTGATCAAATATTTATGGATTTTAATGCACTGATCTGTTAAGTCTGGAAATACTCTCTATTACTACTTTTTTTTTTTAAGAGAAAGAAGATCCCAGCTGATGCTATAGCATTTCACTGAGATAGGAAGTGAGGTTTGTTGAGAAAAGGCAGAGCCCCGAGAGGAACCTCTGTCCTTTGTCCTTTATTCACTGGATGAGAAGTACAAATGACCATTCTCTTAAGACATGGTACCCCTTCCCCAACCAACATCCCTCCATGGCAAGAGAAAATGACATGGAGAGGAGGGGATTATGACCATGTGGGACGAGATATCAGGCTGGCTGGAAGAGTGATTGTAGAAGAAAAATGCCTTATGTATGTACCCTGCTAAATTCTTCCTCACCCTTTAAAGAATCAATTGCCCGATGGTCACCAGCCCTGTGTGGGGAGTAAAGCCAAAATGGCAGCAGCAGAAGCATAGGGCCCCAGCCCATAGAGCAGAAGAGTCTGGTTCTGCCCCTTCCTTGGTGTGTTTGTTACCTTGGACAGCTCTCCTCACTTTCTGCCTCTGTAAAAAGGAAATGCTAATGGTCATCTTAATCTGTCTCACAGAATCACTGCTACCATGGTCAAATGAGGTCATGGACAAGGAAGTTTTTAATATAAACTATAAAGTGCCACCAAGGCATGATGTTGCTGTTTTCACAAGGTACCTCCATCCCTTTATGTCTATATGACAAGGTGGAGAGAGAAAGCAAGGAGGCCAAAGCAGCAGTCCCAGTTCAGCCAGCTATTACGTGTGACCTTGGGCAGCTATTACTTGTGACCTTCATCCCTCCTGGCCTAGTTTACCCATTAGCAACATACCCAGGCTGGACCACTACTAGATAACCCCTCAGGACCTTTGCACAGCTTCATGCCTATGACAACTCAGAGGAGATTTTAGGAGGAGGCCTGGTATTATGATGCTGGCTTCTCTAGAGACCCAAGATTATCCTTGATTAAGGTCAGAGTGGAGACACAGAGAAGATCAGACTATCTCTGAGAACTAGCTTTCACATTTTGTGTCTCCTAAAGTCCTTGAGCAAAGAAATCTTATGTCATTCTCAGAGGAGAAAACAACTTAATAAAAGCGAGGAAAGAAAGAAAGAAGGAAATAGTCCAGGTAGAAATGGGCCCCAGAGAGAGTAGATAATCATGAATCAAACAGTTTCTTTTCTGGTCACTGCGTTTCGCTCTGTCATGGGCACTTTACTCACTGAAATAGGAACGATCTGCCAAAACATTTTTACACATAAGAGACGGAGATATGCAGACAGATGGTGAGAGACAGAGGCAGACACAGCCTCCGAGCTAGAGGCAGACACACTCCTGTTCTCTGGGAACAGGAGGTTAAGAAAACAGAAAGAGGAAGGAAAGACAAAGGAAACAAAACAGTCCAAATCAGGAAAATAACGACGCCAATTCAGAGCAAGGTCCTTGTATTCCAAACGGCAGTGACATTTCCTTAAACGGCAAGAATTATTTTATGTGGGCATTTTTATATGGGCCTCTTGCTATTCCATTTGTTAGTGAATAAAGAAAATGCACGGAAAAGAAGGCTTAGAGGAGGTTACAAAGCAGAAACCAAAAATGCATTTTGTTCCCAAAATCTCTTAACGTGACTCACTAGCTCTATTGTGACAAAGTGAGAGGTCTCTGAGGAGTTCGTTTCATGTCTCATCCATCCTCAGAGTAATGGGAGGTCTCGCAAAATATCAGCACACACTGTGTGCCACATACACTCAATTCCATTAGACGTAATGAAACAAGATTGTCCCAGAGTTGTTTTCAATTGCTTGAGTGCATTCTTCATTTAGAGACACAAGAATATATGAGCTGCTTGACTCAAGTTGAAGTGTGGATCCAAGTCTATAGCAATAGCCATGGCTATTTTCTAGTGGATGGTTGGGTGGAGACCTGGTCAAATATCACCTCTCCCCGTGAATGAAGAGATAATATTTTACATCTCCATTGTGTGTCCTATATTATAAAGCAGCACACAGCAATTCATTAACTGTTGTTAACAGAACACAGCTCTCTGAATGATCCACATCCAGAAAGCACTTCCATTCTGTGAATGCGACAATCAGGTTTAGAGGTAAAAGCACACACTAGCTAAAGTGCCAGATGGTCAGGAGCTGGAATCCCCCATCCTGCCATGTCTAGCTGCATGGCTTTCGGCAAGTCACTCAGCCCTGCGGAAACTCAGTTTCATCAGATGTAACATGAAACGAAAATGGTACGTGCTTGGTGGGATAATTTGATCGAATGTGGCAAGGACAGTGAAAAGCCTGTGGGAAACTTTCAGAACCTGGGGAAGGGTAGTGAGCAGTAAGACGGAGCTTCCCAGAGCGAGTTCTGCTCTGAACCGCCTCCTCTGCGTGTGAGCGTGTGGTGTAGGATCCAGTTTTCAGTGCAGGAAGAGCAGCCCAGGGACCTCCAGTTTAACTCCCGGGCTGCCAATGACTTACTCGGATCATGTGGTCATTTGCCTCTTCTGCCTGGGCCCCTGGTTCTTGACCTGTACAGGGAGGGAGGTGAGCTTGGTATGTTACTTAGCAGTTTCCAAACTGTGTTTTAAGAACAGACTCATTTCTTCAAACACAGCTTTATATGGAAGTAGAATATGCATAATAAATGAGAGGGCATAAAAACAAGCATGGGGGCCCGGAGCCTCAGTTCTACCTTTGCCCTTGGCCACCTTTGGTCACGACTCCTCTGGAGAACCCCAGAGAGTTGTGGGAGACAGTGAGAAACTACTGTCCCGATGACACTGAGGTCCTGTTTGAGGACATTTCTGTGAGACCACAGAAGAGAAGCAGCATGGGAATTGCAGGAGCTTCTTTGGCTGGACCGAGCTTTCGTGCCATTGGCTTCCAAAGCTGGCTCCTCATCACATCACGATGGCTACAGACCATGCGTGTTCTTTCACCCTCATCGCAGAAAAACCACAGCAGGGAGAGCCAATGAGAGAGGCGATGCTTCAAGAAACAAGAAGCAGCCAATAGGGATCTCTTGTCCGCTGTCATTTCCTCTCCACATATAGACAATATGCCTATCCTTGCCTCTTCTCTGTCCCTAGTGGTTACTGGTATCCCTTGGTTTATAGCCACTACACTCCAAACTCTGCCTCGGTGATCACAGTGCCTTCTTCCCCTCTGTCTAAAGTCAAATCTCCTTCTGCCTCCTTCTCCTCATGAAGCTTGTGCTTACCTCAGGAGCCTACCCAGATAATGCGAGATAATCTCCCCATCTCAAAATCATTAACTTAATTGCATCTGCAAAGACCTTTCTTCCATATAAGGTAACATTCATAAATTCCAAGATTAGGATGTGGATATCTTGAGGGAGGAGAAGCATTACTCAGCCCACCACACTGTTTTTGCTACTCACAGACACGGAGCAAACTGTAAAGATGCAGACAGGTATGCCTGATACTCCCTCTAGAGAAGGTTTTTAAACTCTACAGACAAAAAGAGAAATCTCCAAGGCCCCTTTGTCATGTTGCTCATTTATTCCTTTTGTTAGAACTACACTCAGCTCTCACCCCAAATTCACTTGTACACAGCCTACTCACCCTTAAGAATCAGTTTGAAAATAACTCATCCAAGAAGCTTTCTCAGATCACACCAGTGCCTGAACTTGCTTTCTCCTGGGAGATTCACAGAAAATATTAGCAGAACTGTCATGATGTCACCGAAAAGTGGTAATGATAGATAACGTTTGTGCAGCACTCATAAAGACTCTTATGTGAAGAGTATCATTGCATCCTCACAGAAACCCTATGAACTAGCTCCTATTATTTTCTCTCCTGTTTACAGATGAGAATACTGAGATTTGGAAATGTGAAGTTGCTCAAGATTGCTCAGTTAGCAAAGGATGGAGAGAGCATCCCAGACCCACTGGCACATAAGAGTCCCAGTATCCCAGCTCTCAACAGCCTATACTATCTACTCTCCTGCTTATTACCTTCCTCATAAGCCCATCCCACCTGGCATTGGTTAGGTCTGGACAAACTTTACCTCTCAGAACATGTCTATCTTAAAGGCTGAGCTAGGGCTTTCTGCAATTTTTGTACCATTTCCACACCTGGCACAATCCCTCATTCCGTGAATAAATGAATAAAAGAACAAATGAATGAATGAATGAAGAATACATAAAAGAGAAAATTAAGGAAAGAGACATCAAAGAAGGCTGAGAGGGTAGGAAGAAGTAGAAAATAGGAGAGAAGAGGGAAGAGAAGGAATAAAGGGCTGGAACTACTCAGAAAACATAACCCAGAGTGTCTCCTTCTTAGATCTTACTCCGAAATTTTCTGAAGCAGGAAAATCAACTCTCATGGTGGCCCCATCGGATAGACATACAGAAAGAGGGAGAGAAGGGGAAAGAGTGGGAGTGGGAGGGCAGAAGGGAGGGAGAGGGATAAAAGACAAAGAGAGATCTCCAACATAGCATGCCTGAAAAAAAAGAAGCCAGCAAAATTACACAACCATCCCCACAAACAAATGAAAGAAAAACGCATCCCTGAAAGCAACATAAAAGGAAAAAAAACACCACGGCTGCTAATGAAACTCAAAGCCCTCTACATATGGAAATGAATCCTGCAGGCAGGTTTGGGAGCTAGGGCTCCATGTGCCAAGGCTGATGAAAGCACAGGCAGTGTGGAGAGACACTAAGCCATAATGAGCCCAGAACCCCAGAGACCCACCCCTCCCCAGCTTCATTCATCTCCAGGACCCTGGGACCTAAAACAAAAAGGGCTGTCTTAACTCTTGGTACTACAAACATTTTGGGAAGATACCTCGATTCTGGAAGACAGCAGTGTCCAGGGGTGGTAGTGTTAATTTGTGTGTACACACACAACACATGCTCACACACCTGTCAGAGTGACATCGGATCACAGACAGCATATCTCCCTGTACAGGAAGCTAGCTATGCTTCCTTTATGCAATTCCTTCCAGCTCCTTGATGATTTATTTTGTTTTCATTTCTTCATCCCTGAGCCTGAAGCTAAGGGAAGAGGAAAGAATAAACACGAGTTTCAACTCCAGACCTAAGAGTAATGAAAAAGGTGAGGCAAGAGGAATGCAGAGGAGGGAAACAGCCTGGCAGAGGAATTGTGTGCAATACTAATGCGAGCACAGCCCTCCCATCACTCATTTTTCCTAAGGGCCTAATGTATTTTTCATCTAAACATAACTTGTTTTTTGTGTTTGTTTTTTTCTTTCCCCTCCAGAATGTGGATAGCAACACTAACACATGCAGCCTGCACAAAAGTGGGGGGCATTTTCTCACCTTGGGCCATGAACAGATTGTAGCTACACAAAGAGACCCAGGATCCTAAAACAGCCAGGGTTACAGCTGGGAGGGTCCATCAGAATAAAAGAGGCCACCAGAATGTTGTCCTTGGAGCTGTGTTTTCCACGGGAAGTTACTGCCTGGAGCCAAGCCTATAGTCTGTTGAATCCCCCAGCCTGCAACTGTTCTTGATGTTCACTCTTTGTGTTTTCTTACTTTTTTTTTACATTCATTCTTTTATTCATGCAATCAATACATGTTGAGTATCTAATGTGCGTCAAACATACACTAGCTCCTGGATGTTCAGTGGAAAATAAACATTAAAAAAATCCTTGCTCTTATGGATTTACAACATAGAGGAGGCAATACACAAACAAATATGAATCAAAGCCAAATGCTGCTTTTTGAGAC
Source organism: Macroglossus sobrinus (assembly GCA_004027375.1). Taxonomy (NCBI): domain Eukaryota; kingdom Metazoa; phylum Chordata; class Mammalia; order Chiroptera; family Pteropodidae; genus Macroglossus; species Macroglossus sobrinus. Next base: position 49,793 of record PVKZ01004636.1, on the reverse strand, counting down.
CATTCTATGTATCTTGGACGATTCTCAGTGCGTGAGATGTAGTAAGTCACAAAATCCCTAAATGATAGATGAGGAAACTGTGACTATGTAGTCAGAAAGACAATGAATGTGCCTGAAGTCACACAGCTGGAAAATGACAGAGCTGAGTTTTCAAACAAAGGCAGTCTGTCCTTACCCCAAAATTAAAACAAAACAAAAATTAATACATGGTTAATTGGTGCTAAGTGTTGTGGAGGAAATGAATAGGATGCAGTGAAAGAGTAATTGAGGCCAGGGGCTTCTTTGGACACAGTGGTCAGGAAGGGCTTCTCAGAGAAGGTGACGTGTAACCTGGAGGTGACAGCTGAGAAGTCCACCATGTGAAAAGCAGGAGAAAAGGTCATTTCAAGAAAACATACACACTTCCTTAGTCCATTCCCTTAACTTCTTTCTCTCATCTACCCTATCTATCCCTTTATTCTCACTCTCTCCATCATAGCACCCTCAATCTGAAGTTTTCTCTCTCTCCTCTTTTATCTATCTATTCCCATTTCCCCTGTGGATTCAGGGGCATTTTGAATTCTTCCCAAACTATACAGCCCCTAGGTATCACAGTCAAAACTGAACCCATTTGTACGAACTCTTTGTCCAGTACAGCATGCTATTCCACTAGAATTTTGGTGAGTTTTCAAAGGATTTGCAGATGTCAAATGAAGGTAAGGAAACAGCATATAGCCAATACAGCATTTCTTAGTTTCTCAAGTAGAACTCAGATCTGTACATCCTACTAAGCCCTGAACCTGACCAGCTGTTTAGACAGTATGTGTCCAACCAAGAAACCAAACTCCTCACATGCTCCCCTACACTCATCTCTAGAATTCTATCATCTTAGTGCAGGAAGAGTTGCCCAATCATTTAATTTTGCAGACACAGAAACTGAGACCAAGCCAAGAACAGAAGTTAGGTTTACCAATAAATCATTAAGCAAAAATAAGAGATTTAATACAGAAGAAAAATCACTCCGCCCTCAAATGTGAAAGAGTAACACAGGTGACCTAGATTTTCTCTACAGTCTCCTGCCAGTGGTGTGAATGAACTTGCCCTAGGGGTCATCTCGATTTCCTGAAGGTGATGTACATGGTACATTGGTACTGTAATCACACAGACTTGGGTTCAAACCCTGTTCCTGTCAACCTAGACCAATTAACTTAATTTTTCTGAGCTTAATTTTCATTGTCTTTAAAATGAGGACACTAACATCTGTATGTTTAAGGTTAGTGTGAGGATTAAATAGAAACACATGTGAAAAATTGAACATAATGCTGGAAATAATCTGTGCCTAAAGGCAGCACATTCCCTTTCACTCTTAGGGTAAATGAAATGTAAGGTAACTGACCAGAGTCAGAGATGCAGTTAATTATCATTAAATTGGTCAGAGCTTACTAGTCTGAGGCCAATCTCCAAACTGAAGGGTATCCTGCTGTTTCCGTGGTGATTGTTACCTGAGGCAGAAAGGCCTGTATATATGGTACCCACAGACATCCAAGAAGACAACTTTGGAGTGGTAATCTGTAGAAAATATAGTAGAGGTGAGGTCAAGGAGAAAAGAGACATGTGCTATTTCTCCAAAATCATTAAGAGTTTGACAGTTGGAAAGCACTCTCTATAATGACTAAGAGGCTTCACAGAGAGGTGTGTTTTTTGAGTGAGACACTTTAGAAATTGCTACATAAGTACATTATATTGATAGCTCCCACATAGATGGCTCTCAACAGAGATAGAAGCACTACTAGTTCAGTATCTCATTCACTCTCACCACTGTACATACAGTATGCTGGGCACTCCTTACGTTCTCACGACAACCCCGTGAGTACGTCCTATCACCAGTCCCACTGTCCAAACAAGAAAACCATGGTTCAGAGAGGTTAACAATTTGCTCAGACTCAGACACCTGGTTAGTAATGTCTTCTGCTTCTTCTAGTGCAATTCCTTTTTTCATTACACTCCACTCTCTGCCCTTTATATATAAATACATACATGTTTCTAGAAATAAGAAATTGGGCAGAAATAAAAAGCGAGAAGATAGTGGCTATAACCACACAAAAACAGAAGCAGGCTCTCGAGGGCAAAGAAGGTGTGAATTGCTAAAAGTGAAAAAAAAAGGTGCATCTGACCTCACGCCTCTTGAGCAAAGTCCTCTGCACCCGATGACAAGGGCATCTGTGCTAAAGGGCAGTGGAGGCCCAGGGACCATGGCGTTATGCGTCCAGCATTCTGAAGACTGAAATGGCGTATTAATTTAGATTCCAAAGCCTGGCGCATTTTGCTGAGCTGGAATCTAAAGGAAACAAACAAATAAACAAACAAAAATGCAAGCCAGAGAGTCTATTACCAGATCAGAAGATTCCATATAACTGACATTCTCGTTATTTTTAATGTTTCCACCTGACAGTGCACCAAGCTGAAAATCAGAAAGGAGTATAATCTGTTTATAAGTAAGGAGGGAGGAAACCGGCGAGGCCTGCGCAGCCTGGGCCTCAAGTTCAGATCAACCCTGCAGCCAATGTGGGGAGGATGAAGCAACCTGGCCAAAGGCAAAATGAATTAAAGGGATTTGCCAGGTATTTTGATCTAAAATTTACTACTCTGACTGAAAGAGCAAAACAACAAAACAAAAACAAAATATTGGTGGCTGGCTATATCTCCCTTTTAACCCTACAGAGGCTTATTTCAAATTGCCACTTTTAGTTTGCACAGATATGATCTAGGAGGTGCTGGAGCAGTGCCAGTTACATGCATGTTTCTCAAAATGTGTTCCAAAGACCCTGTATTCATATGACATTAATAGGAAATAAGATACTCTGTGGTCAAATAAATTTAGGAAATGTTCAGACAAGCAAAGCAAAATGGTTCTATTCTCTGTAAAGCAGCTCAGTCTATTCACTTAAAATGTTGATTTGCACTATGAATCTCTAATGTGTCTGCTTGTGTGTAGGTAGCCATTTGTCCACACTTACTCTGGACCAGAGCTTGAAAAGGTCTGGTTTTGATCATTCCAGCTTTACTTTACTATGGGAAAAGAGCAACAAGGAAAGACATCTAAGCTCTTATTTTACAAGTGCCAAACACTATGCATAAAGCCAAGGGCTTCATTGCTATGATATTAGGTTAGAGTACCTCTTTAATAACTGATCGCTTAATTCATGTTTTATGATCCTGTCAGCACATAGGAGGCATTCATCTCTGCCCGAAAAGAAAGTCTGTGTAGCTTCTAATCATCTGCCTCCCCTCCCTCTGCCCCATTAACTCGGAAAAGAAGAATTGCTGGAAAAGGCGGACGAAAGTCGAAACAATTGAGTTGTCTCCTCATGGATTTATCGAGTGACAACTGGTGCCACAGACAGAGCTAGGCAGGGGCAGTGAAGCATGCTGGAAAACCCACTGATTATCAACACCTGGGTCAAAAAGGATTTTATCTTCCATCCTCAACTCTAAATGGTAAGCTCCAGCATAGATGCAGAAGGTACTAGCAGACTTAGTCTTCCCCTCACCAGCCCCTCCCATGGAGGGGTCACAGTAAGGCAAAAGAACCCTATTTGGGAGAAATTAAGTTTAGATCAAACTTATTACTAAAAATCTATCATGAACTAAATTCCATGATGAGGCAAACAAATTAGTTGGGGCCCTTGCCTTTGGGAGTCCACTGGTTAGCTGGGGGAAGACAGATAATTGAACACCCAACAATCATAAGAAATACTGAAAGAATAGAGGTCACTGGCCTTTAAGACAGAAGAAAGGCTCTAAAAGGATATGGTTACTCCTTCCTCTGGGAGGTGGAGCTTAATCCCACCCTTCTTCAAGGTACACTAGACTTGGTAGCTCGCTTCTAATGCACAAAGTAAAAGAAGGGAAAAAACAATAACTTCGCAGTGGGGAAACCTGGTAGATACCACCTCAAGCAAGTGATCGGGGTTAACATTGGGTTGGTGTCATATACTCTCCGAGATGACAAAATGACATGGGTACTTCACCTATGTTTCCCCAAAACCTATATTGCCTCTTTTTAGTCATTAGAAAACAATACACACACCCAAATTGAGATGCATTACATAAAACAGTTGACCAGTGCTTTTCACAACTGTTAAGATACTTTTTAAAAAGAATGAATGAGAGACTGGTAGATAGGTTGGTAAGAAGGTAGGAAGGTAGAAAGGTAGGAAGGTAGGAAGGTAGGAAGGTAAGAAGGTAGGAAGGTAGGAAGGTAGAAGGTAGGAAGGTAGAAAGGTAGGGAAGAAGGAAGGAAGGAAGGAAGGAAGGAAGGAAGGAAGGAAGGAAGGAAGGAAGGAAGGAAGGAAGGAAGGAGGGAGGGAGGGAGGGAAGAAGGAAGGAAGGAAGGGAGGAGAGAAGTTAAGAAACTGTCATATATTGGAGGAAAGCAACGAGATATGATGACAAAAAGCAACATGGAATTGGTCCTAGAACAGAAAAAGGACACTGGTGGAAACTGGGCAAAATTTGAATAAAGTCTGAAGCCTAGTTAATAGCAATCTGAATAAAGTCTGTAGCCTAGCTAATGTACAAATTTCTTAGTTTTGACCACGGTAGTGTAAGATGTAACATTAGGAGAAGCTGTGTCAAGGTCATACAGAAAGTGTCTGTACTATCTGCACCAACTTTCTACAAATGTAAAACTATTTTGAAATAAAGTTTTTTTAAAAAAAGTCTAAGAAAAAAATAAAGGATACAGTGCTTAGAAAGGGTTTTGAGAGATTAATTACTCCTATAAACAATTTGCAGGAGAGGAAAATGAAAATCAAAAAGAGACACTTTAGTCAGAGCGACACAGAATGTGTTCAGGGCACTTTGTGGGCGGAGGAGAATGGGTCTGGAAAACAGATAATAGCATAAAAAAATCTTAGAGGTTATGAGAAGAATGTTAGGGGGTCAATGGAGGATTTAGAGCAGAGAAAGACCTTTAGATATGAACAAAATGTCTAGAAGTCAGATGAGCTGGCAAAGACAAGCAACAAGTCATGTTTACTACCGAAGCAGCAAAGTGGGGAAAACTGTTAAGTCGACTCACAATTCAGCTGCCCTATGTGGGCCCTGCGCAGACATGACTTCTATAATGAGTGATGGCTGGCAGCAACTACAACTTTCATGCTTTTGACAGTCATAAAGGTGGAAGCCCTACTTGTTCTGCTTACACAGTCTACACTGCTGCTTAGAGAATTGGGGAAAAGATACGGGCCACTGTGTACAACTGAGAAAGAGTCACAAAAAATTAAGATAAATCCATGATGGCACATCTATCATCAGATATAAAGATGTAGTAGAATTTGGGGGAACCAGTCATGGCCACCCCAAGTCAAAAACATTACTATCTACACAGTGTCTTAAGAATAGTCCCAACACCTAAACCTAGCATTCAATGCCTATTTTATTTGCAATAAACTACCTTTATGTCTTAACTTCCCTTTTTAATACAATTTGTCACAGGCATCCCAAAAGTACACCTTAAAAAAACACACACCTGAATTTCCTACTGTGCTTTTTGTGTATGCTGTTCTCTCAGTCTGAGCTGCCTTGACTTGAGACTTAATCTTATACTATCATTTAATACTTCGTGTACATGTCACTGCCTCCACAAAGGATTTCCTGATGACAGGGACAGTATAAATTATTCCTTCCTTTAAGTTTCTACAACTTGACTTCCTTGTGAATCTTTTTAAGGACTCATTCTATTTTACCATGTTTCTGGTGAGCTGTAGCACGCATGTCTCCATGTGAGCAGAGACCATATCTTCTCAGTCTCTCTATTTCCACTGCACCTAACACACAGGTGTTCATGCAAATAGTGTTGGCTAGCTGTCCAATATTCATTCCTTACCCATATCTTTCTTATCTAACTTGCCCTGCAAAGGATGAAAATACTCACCTTTCCAGACTCCTTTGCACTTAGGTAACCACGTGACTCACTCTTAGCTCTTGAGTCATAAGGTGAAATCTTTGGCACTACTTCTGGAAGACTTTCTTCTAATAAAGGTCATGAAGAAAAAGCTTGTGAGAAAGTTCTGTTTTCTGCGTGTCCTCTCTTCAGCCCTGTTTTTGATGCTCTGTTAATTCATGAATCTTGAAGTGTTACAGCCACTTTGGAACCTCAAGGAGTTGCCAACCCTGGGGGATGCTATCTTGAGCTGAAAGGTCATCTATCTCCAAACATTGTGTCACATGAGACAATTAAATGTCCTCACTGTGTAAACCTCCAGGATCCATGTAAAAGTATCTGAAGTAAGACACTACTTATTATCTTTCTAACTGAATCAAATGTGAGAATTTCCCATTAATTTCATAATTTCAGTCCTTTTGGAGAAGAAAACCTTCTTCATGTACCTTCTCCAAGAGAACTGAGTCTATGCCTCCAGCCCTGGACTGGAGAGAACTCAGAATTTAACCCCAGAAAGCAATCACTCTCTCACGTGAATTTCTAATCTGGTCCAAGAAATGTTATTCAAGATCAAGTCATAATCTCCTTATGACTTCAACTACCTTTAAATATCCCTTGCTGATTTTCACTGTACCTCCTTTGAGAGCAATTATTAGTTTAATAAGAAACATGGGCTTTCATCTGTATCCTAGGACTTGTGACACTTTAGAAGTATTTGCTCCAGCAACTTGGAACCTACCACACATTAAACACACAGAGGTCAAATTAAATATTCTCCTCACATTCTACAGTCCAAGAATTAGAGCTGAGCTAATGGGTCCAGAGAGAATGAATAATCAGCAAACAGTTATTGAGTTTCTAATACACGGGGTCCAGGCACCAATGGTGTAATACATAGAAATGGTCTAGACATAAAAGGGAGAGGAAAATTAACAAATGATGAACTGGAAACCTCAAGTGAAATTTATATTTGGTGTATCTTCTAATCCTCCCAATAATCCTAGGATTTAAGGATTAATATACCCATTTCATTGAAATGAAGCTTAAGGAAATTAAGTAGATGATTCAAAATTGTATCACGAAGCCAAAAGGTGGTAATAATCCAAATGTCCATCAAAAGATGAATGAGTCAACAAATGTGATACATCCACACTGTGGAAAACCACTAAATGATAAAAAGAAATTAAATTCTCATATATGCTACAACGCAGATGACACCTGAAGACATTATACTACATTAAAGAAGCCAGACACAAAAGGACTCTTATCGAATGATACTATTTACATGAAATATCTAAGATGGGCAAATTCATAGAGACAGGAAGTAGATTGAGAATACCAGGGGTGTGTGTGTGTGTGTGTGTGTGTGTGTGTGTGTGTGTGCAAGCGCGCGTGCACAAGAGATCTGTTATTGTTTAATGGCTGCAGAATTTGTCTGGGATGATGAAAAGGTTTTGGAAATAGAGAGTGGCAATGGTTGTACAACATTATGAATGTAATTAATGCCACAGAATTTCACACTGAAAAAAAAAGATTCCAATGGCAAATATTATGTTATAGATATATTACCACAATAAAAAATCAAATTACTAATAAATGTTTTGACAGCAACTTAGAACCTATCTCTGACCCCGCAGTCTGTAATCTTTCAGGCCAGCCATAAAGAGATGTTTGAAGATTTAGTCTGAAGCTGGCCAATAAAATTTTCCGCAGTGATGGAAATGTTCCATGTCTGCACTGTCCAGTGTGATAGCCGCTGACCACACATGGCCACTTGAAACGTGGCTGATATGCCTGACAACTGAAAGTTCAAGTTTATTTAATTTTAATTAATTTTAATTTAAATAATAGCTACTTGTTGGATAGCACATGTCAAGCGAAGCACAGATGCCTAGGGAGACACTATAATAAGATGATGACAACTTGGCAACTCAACAGATAAAATAGTCTTGCAAGTTAAGGCTTCAGTATTAGAAGACATGGACCCAAAGTGCCAAAGATGACCAGCACAGTCTCCAACCTGTCTCCCAGATTTTGTTTCACCTTGACTTCTGATCCATCCATCAGGAAGTGTAGCCTTGATAACAGCAGACCGGATTATGTCATCTGCTTTCTAAAAACTCCACTAGACAGGAACCTTAAATACACATACAATGTGAAAGAAGCCAGTCTGAAAAGGCTGCATATTGCATAATTCCAAGCACATGACTTTTTTCGAAAGGTAAAACTATGGAGACTTAAAAAAAGATCAGTGGTTGCCAGGGGTTGAGGGCAGTGGGGAGGGATAAATAAGTTAAACACAGACGAATTTTAGGACAGTGAAATGATTCTATACGAATAACAACGGCAAATACACATTTGTCAAAGCCTAGAGAATGTACAACACCAAGAGTGAATTCTGATATAAATTGTGGACCTCAGGTGATAATAAAGGGTCAGTGCAGGTTCATCAGTGGTGAATATAGCACTCTGGTATGGGGCATTGATAGTGTGGAATCCTGACAGTGATGGGAAGGGAGTATATGGAAAGCCTCTGTACTTTCTGTTCAGTTTTGCTGTGAACATGAAATTGGCCTGAAAAATAAAGTCAACTAGAAAAACAAAAACTTTACAAGATAAAATGCTATTAAAATGCATCATGTGGCTCCTGCCTCTCCTCCAATCACCTTTCTTATAGTCTCATTCATGCCATGTGCCTGCTCCCTAAATTCATCAGGAATTTCTCACCGCAGACACAGCCTATGCTATTCCCTCAGGTTGAGAGCTCCTCACCTCTCTACTGGAGCTGTTTGGCAGACTCCCTCATATTTTTTCAAAACTGGAACCCCCTTTTCTAATACTTTCTTCCTAATCCACAAAAATTGTGCTCCTCTGTGCGCCTGTGCACAGAATGAATATCACAGCTTATCCTCACTTTGTTACCAATCTGGCTCTTCTAACAGTCTCTGGGTTGCCCCAGGATAGGTCTTAATTCCTTTGTCCTAGATATTTCAGGATGAGGCCACAGGCAAGGGCTTAAGGCCCCATCACTCCTCCCTCTCTCCAGCCACACCCACCTTCTCATTATCTTGGATCACACAGAGCTCCTCCCTGCTGCAGGCCTTCAAGCCTCTCTTCTTCCTGTGGGAACCTACTCCCCAAGGAGCTCAAACCATTCTTTCAGCTCAAACTCCACCTCTTGCTTTTTCCCCCATATTTTTAGCAACCATGTTGTACACAGAAGTCTATTAAAGCAGAAAATCAGATTAAACAGAAGTGGTTCCACCGTTTTACTGCAGAGCCAATCCCAGGACATTGCTTGAGAAAAGATACAAGAGCTGCATTACTGCATTGCTTTTGCTTCTCTGAGTCTCATCATGAAACCTAAAGAACTTAGTCTGGCACTGGCAGTAAATGATTTCACCTCGCACAACCTGAATCAGTTTCATCACCTCAAATATGGGATAACAATCTCAACCACACAGGTTATATGTGACGACCCGCAGGGAGTACTGTATCTGCTAGCATGTAGTAAGTGTATAAGAAGAATTCAGATCCGCGAGCAACTTTCTGGCAAAATTTAAACCCTACCAGTATTTTGAGATTTTTTAAAATTTACTTTATGTTAGAAACTCTTGCATTTGCATTACAGTGTTACTTAGAAAGAGAGTGGGGCAGACTTGGAATCCTTTTCTCGGCTCTGACTTGGTACGGTATAACTTTGAGCGTGACATTTCCTCTTTACCAACCTAGATGTATGCATCTATAAAAGGAGGGTTGTAACTGATTTCAGTAGGTTTAGGGGAGGATCTAATGAGAACAGTTCACAAGCATCTGCACACTCTGCAACGATAAGGGGTTATTCCTCTTACTTCTCTGCCTTTCCTTGCTCCTGCCCCTCCCAAAGCAAGCTGCTCCCTTCTCTGGCTCCCTTGGGGAAGCTTTTTTCATTAGCAGTGCTGTGAATGCACAAGTCTGTCATCTACCACTTTAGCCATAGCCTGACGCTGAGTTGCTCCTGTGTCCCTCAGCCTGTCCCCCAGCAACAGGTCAATCTTTGCCTCCAAATTTTCAATTCTAGCTGTTCAGAGTTAGCCAGAGGATGTTTGATTGCCGACAGACTGGCATCCCAGCAAAATCCAATCAACTCTCTTTCATCAGAAGAATCCCCCTCAAATTGTAATCAGAGTCCATTCTCTCTCTTCCCATCCACTCAGGTCCCCAGGAATCTGAAAGCCTTGTTTTGCTTCTCTGTCCTGGCAGGTTTTTAGCCTCAGCTATCAGCCTGTGTCTTTCCCGGGAGCCAGGCAGCCTGGCTTCCGGTTGGCTCCTCGCGCATTAAGATAAACATGGCAAACCAGCTTTTTCTCTTTGAACTCCATTACCCACATCAAGAAATGAATTTGTATTACCCACCATGTAGCACTGCCAAAAAAATAAGAGAGCAGGCTTGAAAAATAATTGATAAATGAGAAGAACCATTGTCATCGTATTCACAGGCATTCTGTTTGTATACACTTGCAGCAGCCTCTTCAGCCTGAAACTCTGTGTTTGGCACTAAATAGTGTCTACCAAAAAGAGGTGAAGCGGTTCTTTTGTGCAAAGATATCTCATTCATTCATTCATTCATTCACTCATTTGGAGAACAAAAATTGAATATGAAGCACATTCTGGCAAAGCGTCCAGGGCCCACAGTACTTTTAGGGGCCAATGTAAATGTTTTATTTTTTCTAAAAAGTAGAAGCAAAAATAATTGTATATTTAGGTCAAAGAAAATGTTTCAATATATATCACTAATATAATCATATTTATTCAAAACTATTGTAAAATATTTTAAAGTAAATAATGATAATATAATAACAATAATAATATAATATTTTTTAATGTTATGGAGGAATGGCCAAAAAATGCATGGGCCATCAAAAATCATAAAGTTGGCATGGAGAATGACTGTTATTATAAAACCTTGGCCGTTGACCTGGAGCTAAAATGAGCTAATGAGGATTAATGAAATTGGGAAAGAATTTTTTCAGCTATGTTCTGATGACCTATTCCATGGAATTATCATGGGGAGAGCAAAGGTTTTGAATATTTTCAAGAGAACTGGAAATCTCCTGGGTGAATGTGGGCATTTGCCCAGCTGAGAAGGCTAAATTAAAGTCACCTTTGTCTTTATCATTTTCTACATCTCAAGAGTCATACTTACTATGGGTCCTGTGAATATAGTGGTACTCAGGAAATTGGAATCATTATTTATTCTCTGGTTAAGCAGGTCTTTTATGCTTAACCCAAGCCCTGCCTATTTTAACTACAATCTTTACATTTGCATTTTAAAAGTAAAAATCTACAAATGTGGCTTCTCTGACATTGTTATGATGATTTCCTTTTAATGAGGCCCATTTGGAAGTACCTAACATCTTGAGGAATGAACAGAACACTTGAATGGCAGTGCAAAGCCAAAGACTGTAGTAAAAACTTAGTCATAAATTTTTATGACCAGGGCAAGTCACTTCCTCTTTGGGGCCTTAGTCTCCCACATCTAAAAAATAAAAAAAATAAAAAAGGAGAGTTATTGGCATCCATAAATCTGAAGGACACTTTAATATTGAACATATAGAATAGTATGTACGGTACTATCAAAGATCCCCTTATAGTGAAATCAGTTACAGTGAGGGTCCATCCTGTCTGGTATTTAAGAAGCCTTCTTCTAGTTTGCTCAAAAGTCAGGATATGCCTATTTGCTTCTGCACAGGTAGTATTATTTCTGAGGATATGCAGAGGGAAAGTAAAGGTCAAACAGGTTAGGTAACACCACACACACACACACACACACACACACACACACACACACACGGCCCCAGAGCAAATTAGGGGACAGGAAAGAAACAGGGATGTGGATATATTCCCTGTATAGCTGTCACAGTCCTGGAGTTGCAAACTCTTATTCTGGGCATGATAGCTGAATGAGAAATCCCATTTCCGTACCAATTATTTGAATGACAAAGGGGCCAATATTAAACTGGGGGCAATTGCCTTTATATCACCCTGGGCACCACTTCTAATCACAAACTTGTGGACCACCAGCCTCTTGTGGCACTGATATGAAGGGTAGAAATCATCACGTAATTTACAACAGGCAGTGTCTGAAAGTGACTTCCTCAGCATCTGTTCTCTAGTAGTCCCAAGAGCAGGGAAATGAAGAAAGCTCACGGGGTTGCTGAAGAAATGTAATCTCTTCCAGTTACATCCAACAGCTCAATAGCCTCCCCACAAACTCTTCAAACTAATCTCCCTCCTGTGCTTCCCTCATCCTGTCACACCTCTCCCTATCTCTGCTGTTGAAGTTCCAACCATCCTTCAAAACTTCCCTTCATAGATCCAACTTTTCCCCCAAGAACCTGCCCAATACAACTCACTTGCCCACTATTCGGCTCCTGAAATGTCATTCTCCAGAACCTGTGAATTGGGAACAAGTTAAGCATGCTTTGAATTTGGCCCAAATATAATTACTCTGAATAACTCTGTTTGGACCCTAATGTCTCTCAGAGCCCTTTATTCTGTGCAAAACAAGGCAGATTCATAAGAAACACTGACTAATAAAGATCAATCTCATATTCTAGATCCCTTGGCTATTGGTCCAGTTCTGCCCCTTCCTAATGCTATGCTCTTAGGCAAGTCCTTTCATAAACTCTGAGCTTCAGATTTCCCATCCATAAAATGGAAAGTACTTAAACCTTAATGGGTTATTCTGAGGATTAAAGAACACAAAGAAATGACTGCAAGCATTGATATGCAACACAAATACAAGCAATGATTATTATTATCACTCCAATGAGGATAACTGATCTGTTAAGGAAAGGAACAAACTTGATATTCTTCTTCTTTGGGCTCAAGAATGACAAACACTCTCTTTAAGATGTATCTGTTATATGCTGGGATAAGTGTTTAGGCATTCAATTATGAATTAAAACATATTGTTAATCCCTTCTATGTACCCCTCTAGTTCCAGCAGTAGAGAGAGTGACATCAAAATGTCATGCAAAGAATTAGCCTCTGTGCCTTAACTTTGTTGAATTGTATTGTTCTTAAAAGCTATGAGTCCCTGTCTGGAAGAGGGAGTGTTTTGGTCAACAACCAGCTCAGTGTCAGTATGTAGTCAGTATTTGTGAAGTTATTGCATGAATATTTAACAGGAACTTCCAGTACTACCATACCGATTTGGGCTGTGTTCTCCAATGATAAAATAAACTGAAAAAAAAAAAATACAGGAATTTAGATCTTAAACTATCAGAGGCAGGGGAAAGGAGTGAAGCTAGGGGTTACAGAGTCAATTCTGACCAGGCCGCTCTGTCTCGGTGTGAGCCTGTAAAAGTGATTTTATTTCTCTGAGCCTCGGTTTCCCTGAAAGTCACAAAGGAGCAATGCAATGATTATATAAACCAAGAACAACTTAATGAAGAACTAAATATAGAGGCAGGAGTTAAGTCAAATAACAGCAGACAGCAGGTTTTCTCAGCAGGAATAAACCATGGAATGAGAAAAAGTGGATGCAAAAACCATTGGCTTTGAATGACTGCTAAACATGAAGTAGCAGAAATCAATGAATGTCTTAACGACTCTCTGACTCCCAGGGAATGAGGCAGCTGTCCCGCACTCAGAGATCCTTGGATTGTACTCTGATGTCAGAACCATTTTGGTTTCACTTCTTCATATACCTATCAAACATTTACTGAGTATGCTTCTCCCTGTGCTAGGCATACTTACTTAAAAAAAAAAAAAGAGTAAACAAGAAAATCGTAATTTCGGCTCTCACTGAGTTTACAATCTGGTTGGTAAGATAAACAATAAAACAGGTAATTCCAATAAAGTGTAATGTGGACATCAGGAAAGAGTCCAGGAATTTGAGAATATATAACAGGAAGTGTCTGATCTGGATGATAGTCAGAAAGGGTCTCACATTTGAAATATTATGTAATTTTAGAATTTGAGGACAAACAGAAGAAGATAGCCAAGCAAAGAAGACTGGAAACTATACCAGAGAAAGGAAACAAGTGTGCTGGAGACATAGAGATAATGAAAAAACACAATTCCCACCCTTATGGAACTGCCAGTCTAAGGGATCGAGAGCTGTGTGAACAGTCATTCCAGCATAGTATGAGCTATGTAGAGAAACAGAATCATTTAAAGTTTCTTTCCACTCCCAGGACTCACTCCCCATCGTGGGCATGTGCACAGGTCACTGGAACTGAACCGTCAACCTGATTTCAAGTCTTGCCTTTATCGATGGTCCTCTGTATGACCACGGACAAGTCCCTTCCCCTCTCTGGCTTCACTCTCCCCATGTCAAATGAGGCAGTTACAGCAGATAATCATGTGTATACTTTCTAATCTGAAAATTCTATGCTCCAGGATGACTTAGCCATTTTAGGATTTATTCTTTACTTCTAATATAATCACAGTTTTTTTTTTTCTTTTTTTTCCCACACAATGCCACTTTATGTGGAATGGGTGACGTTATTTATTTCTCATATCCTCAGGACTTACATCCCTGAATTATTCTAAATCTTGCCCAGGCCTGACATCACAAATAAATTCTCAATCCCAGGAGGACAGAGACAAATGGGGGCTGCCATGCCTGTGACCTCCATTACGGATTTGGCTCCAATACTCTACTCAAGGAAAACATCGTACTGAATCAGGCTGGAGGGGGAAGAAAGACATTAAAAAGAAAAGCAAAGAAACACATATAAAGCTGGGCATTAATGAAAAGACAGAAGCAGCAGCTTCCCTCAGGATGCACCTTAACAACCCCCCAGCAGTTGAGGGGCCTTAATTTGAAGTCCTCACGTTTTATTCTCAGAAAGAAAGGAGCTTTAGTGTAACTGGGAGACAGCTGAGTACAGCAGGTGACTCCCAAGCCCACGGTCTTACAGAGCACAGTTGGAGCTCCACCCCCATGAGAATCAGGGTGACCTCGAGCCAGTCATTTCTTCTGCTCTGGGACTTGGTTTCCTCAGCTGTAAAGTGAAGATGCCATCATCTGTCTCCTCAAGGAATCACCACAGGAATAAAATGAACATGCGCAAATGCCTAATCCAGGCACGGGACTCCGGGGTGGAGGCTCTGTGGACTGCTGGAAGAAAATGTCACAGCTCTCAGCTTGCTGGTGCCAGGCACCTCACGTGGCAGGAAGTTCCCCAGCCCCCAGACAGGGACAGGACAGCTCAGACGACTGTAAAGCATATGGGCAATAGAGTTTAAGAGTGTTGGGCATTAATTTTAGCTCCACTTATCTTTGAGACTTTTCCAGCCTTTCTGTTTTAAATTTTTTTTAAAAAAATTTCAATTACGGTTGACATACAATATTATATTAGTTTCAGATGTACAACATAGTGATTAGACGTTTATATAACTTACAAAAGTGATCATCCCAGTAAGTCTAGTACCCCTCTGATCCCATACACAGTTATTACAACATTATTGATTACATTCCCTATGCTGTGCTTTACATCCCTGTGACTGTTTTTATCACCAGTAATTTGTACAACTTAATCTCTTAACCTCTCTGAGCCTCAGGTTCCTCTTCTATAACAAGTAATACATAGTCAGGGTTGTTTTGAGGATTAAAAAAATACTGCATGTCAAAGACTTAGGATGACATCTGTGTGCACAGTCAACGATGGCTAGCTAGCAAAGCTCCGTGATCTTGCTGACTTCTGTTAGATTCCTATCTGCTGGTCATCTTCCTTATGCTCCGCTCCATCCCAAAACCACTTTCTGTGGTGCCCTCTGTCCCAGGTGGCTGACTGACCTCTACAGACCCTATCACCCAGTTTCTCTTCCTTCTACTTCCAGGTAGAGTCTGCTCAGGGGAGGCACTGACAGGAGATCAGCGGGCAGCAGAGGAGAGAGGTCAGGGTACTTATCATCCTCCCATCCTCTCTGTTGAGTTGTGGTCTCAACAGTGAGTAGGGGTCTCCTTGGCCAGTCCTTATAAGCCAGTCAGTCCCTCTTCCTGGCATCATCGTTCCCTCTCCTGGCTCTTTCTAGATTGCAAGAACTTCCCCTCTTAACATGAGGAGTCTAGCACCTAACTTAGATGTTTGAATGGAGACAGCTTTTAAGCAAACCCCTTTCCCTCTTCTCTGTGAGCCCTATATCTAGACAAGCTCATAAGAGCTCCTGGATGTTTCCTTCTTTTCATACTCACTGGCTGGAGAGTCAAGCCATGCAAGCCCCTGTCCATGCATGGGAACTCTAACCCCAGGCCCATCCTTGAATAAAATTAAAAGCCCAGGCTAGTCTCTGGCTGACTCTCTCAAGCTATTCTGGACCAGCTTGAGAAGCCTACCCTGCTTGCCCCATAGACTTGAATTATGTGAATAATCGACCTTTTCCTATCCATTCTGTGTGTCTATGGGGCACCATCAGTATCAATAGCTAAACCAAATTTGGGGTGGGAATACCTCTAGCTTTTGCAAGGCAACCAAAACAACTTTGATGGTATCTTGTAAGGCCTCAGGACCCCAAGGGTGGTTCTCTTAGCTTTATAACACCCTCCATTAAATCCTCTCCTGTTACCACTTCTGAATGTGCTCAGAAGGGGAGCCATCTGTTTTCTGCCAGGACTCTGACTGATTTAACATTGAAGGTCCACAAGCACGCTCATTCATCAAGTATCTGTTAATCACCCACTGGTACAAGTTACACTGTGTCTGAGGGGACTGGGTAGTGGAGGATAGCTTTACAGTACGAGAAGTAAAACAATTACCTTGCATACATTATCTTATTTCATTCTTTCAACAGCCCTGTAAAACTGACATTCTCAGCCCCATTCTATAAGTAAGCCAAGTGCAGAAGAAGGCAACACAGTGTTGAAGGCAACACAGCTCATTCATGGCAAATGGGAGGCAAAAACCTAGACTGACTTCACATACCAACCCTCCTCCACTCTTTGTGCAGACGTAGGCACGAATGACTCAGTATGGCTCTGAGACCAGCGCAGAGCACGCTGTGAAAGAACAGCAGATAGAGAGCCCACTTCTGCTCACGGCTGAGCCCTGAGAGAAGGCCTGGTGACAGATCTGCAATGGGTAGGATCTAAATATAATGATATAAGGAGCAAAAAGAGGACAGAGCTACATAAAGAGGATCTCTTAACAACACTAGAAACATAACATAGGGATGTGGGACAGATATGTTGAATCCTGGCTTACTTAAAGGCCTTGAATGTCATCGGCTATCAGTCCCTACTTAACTCATCCATGCTGCATCGATGTTCATAAATGTATCTCTTCCTCGAACCCACTAGGATTGTGTAGTATGTGTGGCTTTTTTACAGACTCTCAGTTCCCCTACCTACAAAGTGTGGGCTGTTTTGTTTTATATCCACCTGCTTAAACATGAATTCAGTCCATTAGTAGCATATATAGTTAATAATTGATCCAAAGAGTTAACCCTTTCTGACTCATAGTCACCGTAACCTATGATATATAGGTTACCCACCCACCTCCACTAGTCTGGAAACCATGTGATTGAAGACATGACCCATATATGTTTACCCTTTAAGCCTCCGTAGTACCTGCTAGAAGGCAGATATCCAATATAGGTTTTCAGAAAAGTAAATTAATGTGTTCCAGGCTCCTCCTCAGATAACTTAGAAAATCAAGGACCAAAAATGGTAATGACCTGCCCAAGGTCCCAAGCAGATTAATGGCTCCCTGGGGGTATCAACCCAATAAAGACTCCCTCTTAGAACTCATCCCCAAGGGCTTTTCTGAAGGGCATGGGACACAGTTGGCTGACTCCCACTTGGTATTGTAGATGGAAGGTTAAAACAAGAAACAGGTCAGGTGGTTTTTTCTATGAGCAGAGAAAAATATGAGCCCTTCAAACTTGCTGAATTCTCTGACAAGTTTAATCAAATACAATATAAAAGGCAGGCATGATTTACTTAGTTTTCCCAAACACTGTTGAAAAGATACCTTATGAAAGACTAAGGAGAAAGATAAACAGCTGGAGGATGGGGTGTAAAGTGTGGTTGCAGAACAGGAGGCAGTTAAGCCTCAGGGAACAAAGGTCTGCTTCTTTCAAAGAAGAAAAGATACTAATTGAGTAAGCCCAAGAAAAGCATTCTGGACATACAGATATAACTGTATGGCTCAAACTCAGACAACGAGGAATATCAGGAACTCTGAGCCCCCACACTGCATCCCTGAGGATCTTATAAAGAGAGGCACAGCCAGTGAGAAAATCAGCATCGTTGTATTCTGCCCACATCTGTCACAGCGTTGCTTCGACAACAGTTAACATTAGAGTATCATTCAGTAATGACCCTTGGGAGCTTGGAAAATAAAGGTGTATGTTTTACTCATGCGGCATGGTCATCCCAGGTTGGAAGGGAGCCTCCATGAACTATAGGGTCTCAATGACCCAGGCAGATGGGGCCGCCACCATCTGAAACAATGCTAATCTTCATGTGAGAGAAAAAGAGAGAACTCTGGAAAGCCTTCTTCAGGTAAATGTTGTGACCCACAAGAAGCAGACATCGCTTCACCTCACAACTTAGTTATTTGAGCCACTCAATGATAACTAAACCCAAAAGAGCAACCCTAGCACATACCCAGAAAAGAGAAAAAATCAGAAATACTTGACAAGACAGTACTAACAGTCTGGCCAACAGACCTTTGCAGAAAGCTTGCCATGTTCTAATGACGTGGGAGACTGAGTATCTGAATTTAGCAAAGGATGTAGGCAGCTTGGACTTCTCAGTGGAAAGGCATTGGCCTGGGAGTTTGTGGGTGTCCTAGACAGGCCACTCCCCTTCCTGCTGCATGTAGGTGACGCTCTATGAGCTTCATCCCAGCACTTTCCAAGCAGTGGATTCACCTTGGCAGAATGTGACAAGTTAACATAGCATTCTGTTTGCTCTGTGCTTCTGACACATTATATAACTTAGCCTTCTTGTTCAGTTATCCAAGGCCTCTGCTCACTTTCCCTTGTGAACTCCTTGAGGGCAGAAGCATTGTCTTACTCATCTTGCAAAACCTAGTACAATTTTTTACATACTGGAGGTGCTTACTGCATGTTTATTTAATAAAAGAACAGATTACATTTTCCTAAACAATGGCTTCCAGGAATTAGACTAGTGAACTTCATGGATGTCCCAGTGACTACAATGATAATAGTGATGATGTTAATGATTGGCTAATATTGATGATAAATATTAATAACGTGTATGGGAAACTTGCCAATGTACAGATCCTTTTCAATTCCTTTCCCTTTTGATGCTCTCATTAACCCTGTGTGAGAAGCAGAACAGAGATTGTAATTCCCATTTTAAATGCAAGGAAATTGAGGTCCCAAGAGGTAATGAGGCTTCCCCTAAGGTCACCCAGGCAGTTAAGGTAGAGCTGGGATAAAATTTTCAGTTTTTTCACACCTTGCCCATGATCTTTCCTTAAGAATTTTTCTCCTCTCCCCGACTTTGCCCATAACTCAGGAATAAGTCGTAATTGCAATATGTGGATCCAGTTTCTCTCTGAGTCTTACAGATTAGACTCTTCGTGACCTTGGCCTTGGGTTTTGAGCTCCCCTTACCCACCACAGCCACCCACTTGCCTCCTTGTTCCAGCAGCCCCAGCTCTCTGAGAACACCTGCTCTGAGCCACAAATAGCATCAACTTCATCTTCTGCAGTGAGTTCTTTAATTAGCAGGGACGTTTTCAGAACAGAATGGAGGCTCTGTCATACGTGGACTTCACTGCTTCTCTATTTTATGTGCTGTTTTGCAGCAACAACAATAAATACAAACTACAATAAAAACGAGTCATACTATTGCACAAGCTTCTCTCAGCAATTTCCTCTAATGGTGCCCATTTCACAGATGAGGAGCATGAGGTTTATACATTAAGTGATGAGAAAGGCAATCAAATGACTGGTTAGGAATACAAACCATAATTGTCAGCCAGATCCAGGGTATAGTGTTGGCTCTGCACCATGAGCTCTGAGACATTCTGCTGCTCCCTAGCACCTCTAAGTCTCAAATTCATTCTCTGTAAAATAGACGTGTTCCTGATCCGTTGATAAATGAGAGAATGTATATGAAGCTTTTGTAGAAGAACCTGCTCATGAAAAGCACTGAACACATGAATTACTTCCCTCATGTTTCTCTTCCCTTCAGATGGGAAGCTCCCAAAGGCCGAGGTCCTCTCTGCTTGTTCACAGCAGACCCCCCCAGCATCTATCACTGTGCCTTAGCCACGGCCAATGCTTTATAAACTCTTGTAATTTTTATGAGACTTGTTTGAGATCACATAGACTCCTAATTTGTTTTAAAATTAGGCTCTTCTTGGACATAGAAAACTTGACTAACTCTCACCTAATGTTATTTTTAGGTGCAGTTAGAATCACAGACACCTTGAGGAAAGAGGGGCTTTAAGCCAGCACCCACACATTTGCAAGAATAATCTCTGCAAAGTCCTGTCTCGTTTACATACAATGTGTTGTGGACAATATTCCCCTACACAATGTGCAGTATATGCTCTTTCAACAACTTCCACCTGTAATTATTCGGTTTCTCACTTGTGAAATGGAATAACAATCCCAGGTCTCAACCTAACCACAAGAAAAGTGAGAGTGAAGCAAAAATGACATTCCCCTAGCTCACGATCAAGAAGTGAACATGGCTTAAGCAGCAACTAAGAATCGGGAACTCACAAACGTAGTGACTGTCATGTAGTCATTCTTTATCCACCTTGGAAAAGTACAATCAAGTGACAAGAATGGCTCT
The DNA here is from genome assembly GCA_004027375.1 of Macroglossus sobrinus. Taxonomy (NCBI): domain Eukaryota; kingdom Metazoa; phylum Chordata; class Mammalia; order Chiroptera; family Pteropodidae; genus Macroglossus; species Macroglossus sobrinus. Next base: position 29,097 of record PVKZ01004636.1, on the reverse strand, counting down.
GAGAAATCTAGAATTCCTATCAAATAGGGGTTCTGGGAAACAGAGCATAAGCACACATTTGTATGCATGCGCGTGCGTGCACGCGCACACACACACACACACACACACAGTTTTGAATCTCATACTCAATACAAACTAAAGAAAGATCCTCTAAAATAAAAACAAAAGACATGGGAGTTTTTTAGAAAACCTACTAAAGGTAGCTAATATACTAAATACTGACTGATCTCTTTTCACATGTTCAGGAAACACTGCTGTGGATGTGAGAACTACCGAAGGAGATGATCACACAAGTTTTGCATTAAGAGGGCCTGTATGTCCTTCCAAGTTTTTAGAATAAGCTAATTCCATAAGTGTGGGGAAGGTAAGCATATAATTATATTTTCCATCTCCTTTGTTAATTTTCCCAGCACACAAATGTGTTAACAGTTACATTTTTTTAAATTATCACTGGGTTAAGGACACAAGTGGACAGGAGATAGTATCCTCACCCTTCACTGAAAGGTAAAGTTAAACAACTCTCTTTTGTCTATGCTAATCCATAGACCTGCTTTGGTTTCCCAGGGACTGGAATAATGATCGACGGGAGCTGTTTAAGAGTTCTGATATGAAAAACTTACATATAAAAATAACACACTTTCTTTTTTAACATGTTGGCTTATAAATATAAAATCCCATTATCACAAAGCCACAGTTGTCCAAGTCTCTTAGGATTACTGTGCATTTAACACAGTAGGAAGAATAATCATCTGTAGGCTTAAGAAATGCATTGAACCTCGATTGCAGGTGTCGGCACAAAACAGTTCTGCTTGAACTTAGGTCACTGAAAATGGGGCAAATCTATATAAGTCATCATTTACTTAAGGGAATCTAAAGTGCTGTTAATGAAGACAGAAAACCTTTCAAAAAATACAGGATAATACTTGCCAACAAAAGTACAATCCAAGTCAGATTAATAAGATCTGTTAAGTTTTCTTCCCTGCCATGGTTATTTGTTAAAACTGAGAGAGTACTATTCAAGTGTGAAGTTCTTGTTGTTGTCAATAATATTATTTTTCTAGGCACCAGTGATCCCGATTGCTCTAGGAATCTCTTAGGAAACAAGTCTCTATGTAACATGATTATCATGATTCATTATATTTGTGTAGGGTTCTGTAGCTTAGAAAGCACTTTCCCATCCATTATTAATAGTATCATTATTAATAATAATAGCTAACATTTATTGTGTGCTTTTTAGGGTCCAGGCACTGTTCAGTGAATACTAAACACAATATCGGTAATTTTTACTCTAAGCCTGCAAGGAGATTGTAACATCTGTTCTATATGGGCAAAAACAGGAGTTCCTGGGGGTCAAATAACCTGTCTAGGATAACAGCTCCTAATTGGTGGAGATGAGACCAAAATATCTGCCTGCTGATCCCAAGATCCTGGCCATTTTTGCTCTACCCCATTTCATGTGACCTTAAAATTACTTGTTTGCTATTGTCTGCCATCCTTTTAGACTAAACACACTTTGAAGGCAGGACATGTATCCTGTTTAGAGTTACAATACCACTACCTAGCATAATACTTGGAACAATACAAGCACTTGATGAATATTTGTTAAAAGAATGAAAGAGCAGACAAATGAATGAGTGCATTCTTACATCTCTCCTTAGGCAAAGAGATTACTTGGAATGTTCTCTATTAAGAAACAGGGAGGGATGTAGAGACTCTAAGTGGTAAAGTGACGTCCCCAAGGACACACAGCTGATAAGTGTTAATGACAGGATCCCATCCTAAGTTTTATGATTCTTGATCTGATTGGCCACCCACAGGCCCAGGCTGCCTCCTTATTGCATTGAAAACATGTACATTTGCTGTGTCATAGCATGTTGGTTGACAAGCGGAGAGCAGGAGATAGAGGCCAGCCCTCAGCCCAGGTATATCGCCTACTTCCCTCCACATCCCCACCCCTCTACTAGCACATTTAAAAGTCCATGAATGAGTATGCGTATAAATGCAGAGGCTCCAGCTTGTGGGGGGATGAGATTAGAGAGAGTAGAGATGGAGAGCTGACAATTCAGGCAGCCAAATTCAATTTGAGGGAATTTGGTTCAGTGCTTTCCATTAACAACATGCTAAGAAGAAAAAGTATAATTCCCAAGACTAAGTAAGGAAAGGAGGAGAAAACAAAACAACTTTTCATCGTGTGCAGTCAATGCAAAGCAAATCAATCACTGTTTCTCCCCCAGCCCAGCCTGGGTAAACAGCAAAGGCACAGAGCCTCTGCATTGTGGGCCAGTCTTCAGGACTTCAGGGTGGCAGAGGGAGAGAGAAGCATCAGGAAGAGAAACGGCCGACCCATAAAAGGTTATTTACATTCTGTGCCATGTTCAGTGCCATGTTTCTTTGGATACAAAGAAACCTTGCCCATTTAGAAATCTGTTTACCTACATTCAGTTATTTAATTCTCCCAAAAACCTCTGGAAGCAGGTGTTATGAGAATTCCTATTTTATAAATGAGAAATTGCCAGTAATTAAGTAATGTGTCCAATATACGACAACTAGTAAGTGGCTGACATTTGAACCTAGGTCCCTCTAACCCTGTAGACCAAACTTCTAAACTACACTATCAAATGGTCCCGGGAACCCTCGCGGGAGCTGAGACTAATCCAGCCAGACAATCTCCACACACAACTGGGAGTTTTCTCTTCCAATTGAAGTTCATCCCAACTTCAGAACTAAAAGGGCCTATATATTTTTAATATGATAACATTACTCCTTGCCTTGCGCTTCCCTCATTGAAGCAAAACTTGAACAAAAATAGCAATGCTTTAAATTCCCACTGTGCTGTCCTGTAAAAGTATCTTCTCACCTACAGACAATGAGTTGGGGAGCAGTTTCCAAGGATGCCTGACTGAAAGGCAGTGAAGCAGAGTGGTTAAAATGTAAACCCGGGGGCCAGATGACATGAATTTGAATCCTGGCTTCATCTTTAATGGCGGTACGACCTTGAGCAAGACTTGTAAGCTCCTTATGCCCCAATTTCTTGATCTGTAAAGCCAGCATAGCAGTTGTACCTCACCTCATAGTCTTGTTGTGAGGATTAATGAGATGCTGCCTGAAGCTCTTAGACAGTGTCTAGAAGATGGAAAGCATTTCATAAAATTTTGTTATCGTCGCTAAATGTCAAAGCATGGGTGGATCACAGGATGTCAAATTGGGGAGTCCATTGCAAAGTCATCTAGTCTAATTTTCTTATTTTTCAAAGGAGGAAACAGAGGCTGAGAGAGAAGAAGCCCCACATCCTACCCACTTCCCGCACCAAAACCCTCAGGAACCAGCGACTGGTCTCCCACGCCCAGATGGGGGTCTTTTGCTGCATTTTCCCATCTTTCTCCAAGACCCATCTTTCCACAGGACTGTTCATCTGAAAAGAGCTTCCCTTCTCTCCCTTGTGAGAGGTGCTGATCTGGCCTTGGCTGAGCAGGGCTTTCGGGGAATCCTAATAACTTCTTGGCAAAGTAGGTACTCATATTTGTTGAGCATCCTCGATCCAGAAGCTGCTCAAGGCCAGACTGCTGTCCCCAGGGCCAGCGTGGGCACATTAACGTGCAACCAGTGCAGTGACTCAGCGCTGATTATGTCCTTGGTGGATTACCCACTCGCCTGGCTCCTCTTCTCTCTTTCAGATGCCCCTTGGTCATTTCATGACTCATTAGCTCTTCCCTCTAGAGAGTGAGGAAGGAAGGGAAGAGCCTCTGAGTCTCTGAGCAGTGAAATACTGGGACTAGTTAGCAAGTCTTATCAAGGCTTTGAGGACAATGGCCATATCTGCAAACAATGACCTCATATCTGCAAATATGGACATTTGAGAGTTAAAGATTGTTTCCATAGCCACAAGCTAGAATCCTGGATTTGAAAGGTTCAAATCTTAGTGCTGCCAATTTACTAGCTATGTGTAGTTAGGCTACTCACTTCATCTGACTGAGCCCCTGTCTTTTTACCTGCAAACTGGGAAGAATAATAGAAATCAACTTCAAAAGGTTGTAAGAATTAAATGAGAACTGAATGAAAAACATGCAGGACAATGCCTGATACATTGAAGGTAGTAAATACATTTTCTGTATTATTAAAAATAATTTTTTAAAAATATGTCCTTGCTCATGTGCGCTCCAAATCCTGAGGTCTTGCAGCTCACCACTTCTTCTCTGCTAACTCCTGGCTGAGGTTGGCTGCGTGGAGAAATCTTTCACAACTTCACTAAGCAGGTTCTTGTTTGTAAGCACTTTGGAACAAAGAAGCATAAAGTAAAAACTTAGAATATTTCCACTGCATTTCCTTGGTGCTGACACTTCTAAGTTGTAGCATTATGTCTGGTCAATTGCTGAATCTAAGACTAAGTCTCCTCCTTTCTGCTTTGAGAATGATGATGTTTCCTGACCTGCTACCTGAAAGCAGCATACACATTTCTGTCGCTAATATCATTAGTATTATTATTAGTGGGAAAGCATATTCATAATCATTGAGGGCAAATAAAAGGCATGCAATGTTTGCCTAGTTTAATGACCAAACTGAAAAGTTAATGTTAATCATTCCATTTTTCAGATGCATAAATTACATCTTATAAAGAAACTCGTTAAAACCTCACTTCTACAATTTTGTCTGATGCCCGCCTGCTCAAACTCCATATGTCTGGTTTGCATTCCCTTAGCTGCTAATGTAATCTTTAACATTTTATCATTTGCAACTTGAGCACATGTTTATCTGCATGAGGCACTCAAACCAAGGACAGTTATCTTCATTTCTGCATCTCTGGTAGCTTATATGGTTCTTTACAGACATCAGCAATTTATCGTCCCATTGCAGTGAAAAACTTTTAGGTCAAACTAAGAGATACAGACCAGTGAAATGTATTTTAACAGTATACGGAGCATCTGTTCAAAAAGGCCTTTTTTGAAGGGGAAGGTGATTACAGAGATGCTGAGATTATCAAGAGTTCTTAGAAGGAATCCAAGTGGGAAATCAGAGAGCAACTGGAACACATTCCCGCCTTCATAATGAGGGATAAAGGAAATTAATGATGACTCTAAGGTGGCAACGATCCTGAACCCATCTTTGATAATCTGTCTTTTGCCAGAAAAAGGGGGGAAAAAAAAGGAAAGAAGAAATGTGGACAATTAGGAAGTAATTAAGACCTCACAGAAATAGCTAGGACAGAAAGCAGTTAAGGGAATACTTAGCAATATGGAGGAAAACACAAATCAGCAGGTTAGACAGCATGTATCCTGAGGTGTTGTAGAGAAGAGCTAATACACTTATTGAAGCACTTGCAATTATTTCCGAAAAGTCACAGAACAGCAGCAGAATCTATACTTAAATTTTTTAAAACATCAAATGTCCTATTGATCTTTTAGACATAAGGGACAAATACATGAACTGCGAGATTTAAGAACTAAGAGAGGGAGGAAATACTGCCAACTGGTATGTGACATTTTCAGACACAGCAACCCAGTTAATCACCCACATGTAAGCCAGGCCTGGATTCTTCCCATTTCCAGACCAAGAAGCCAGGTCTCAAGATGAGGAAGCAAATTGTCCAAGGGCAGCTGCTAATCATTGCCTGAGCTGAGATTCAACCCCAGTCTCCGCCTCACTCTGGCCAGGCCTGTGACTTACCAGTTTTTATTGCTTTCCTACAACAAGGATTAATAAATTGGACACAACCCAGGAAAACAAAGGAATTAAGAGGCTGCATAAGACCAGGGTTATAAAAAAAAGCACTAATCACAGCCCACAAACATGTTAGCTTTTCAAGAGAATTATAGAGACAGAGGATGAAAAGATCACAAAATGACTTAATCTGGACCACAATAAGTCAAATACGCTTCTTGCAAAATTAATTCAAATAGACTGGAAGAGGCTGCATGACTGCAAATCCCAAAAATTAGCTCAAAGGCAGTAAACAAAGAATAGTGGTAGAAATCATTCAAACACAAGAGAAGGCACCAAGTCTGATGGAGCTCAAAGCCCCTCACACAGTCCTCATATGAATCTGCCCAGGTAGTTAGTAAAATGCAGCAGGACTGAGCTAATTAAGGTTCTAGGCAAAGGTGAGCCCAGTTGAAGGAAGCCGTGTTTTGAGAACTGGGTTTAATAGAAGAAGTAAAGACCAGACAAGAGTTAGCTTCCTTTCTCACCATTAGCACCTACAGAAAATGGACAGTGCAAAAAGGAGGCATGAGTCAGGTGGGACAGAAGCCTGAATATCTGCAGGAACCAAATACCATCATCCCAGAATTGAAGATCCATTATGCCAGGTCCCACCTGCCCACCGTGGCCTCCATCCTGCCCTTTCCAATGGACCTGCAGACCAAATTTTAGAACCAGTTCTTTCTCCTGATGGATCTATCTCCCTGATCCCTAGTCCTATTATCCTCTGAGGTCTGAGGTTTACTTTGATAATACTAGACTGGACTCCCATCCACCACAGTTCACTTTCTGTAACAAACATCGCCATGCACAACTGTGTGCCATGGGCTGTCTTAGGTCGTAAAGACAGAGAGATAGACAAGGCAGGAGTCCTTGCCCACTCTCTAGGAGCTCAGGCTAGAGGGTGAAGGTTGAGCCAGAGTTTGCAGAGTGTATTCTTACCTGCATTTATGTTCAGAAGATGCATCATCCTTCATAAAAGTTTGGGTGTATTATCCAAGGTCACAGAGTTAGCAAATACCAGAGCAGACATTCAAAGCTGTGTCTCTTAACTCATTGTTTTCTCCACCTTACCACACAAGTTCACGAAAGCTCACCAGTGCATGTACCCCCAGTTCATGGCTATAGGTCAAGGAAAATAATAACTTTCATGACTGAGGATCTATTTTGAGACAGGTGTTTTCTTAGCACATGATCTCATGCAATCTTCACAAACCCTATTAAAGAGTTATCATTAGCCCCATATTGCACGTGAGAAAACAGAGGCTCAAAGAGACACGAGGTCACACATGGTTCGTAAGTAGAGAAGTGGGAGATTCAAGTTCAAGTCTGTCTGCCTTGCATATTTTTAAAAACACATCATGTATTCATTGTCTATTGCCACTCTAACAAATTACCACAAACTTAGTAACCAAAAAAAAACAACAGAAACTTCTGATTTTACAGTTCTGGAGGTCAGATGTCCAAAACAGGGCCAAAATCAAGGCTTTGGCAAGGCGGCAGTTCTCTCTAGAGGCTTTCTTACCTTTCCCAGCTGCTAGAGCTGTATTCTGTGGCCCCGGGCTCCCTGCTCCCTCTCAAAGCCATAGCATTTTTTGAGTCTTGCTGTGCCTCTCTCTTTACACCACCTTCTCTGACTCTACTGTTAGGGCCACACTCTAAAAAGGACCCTGGTGATTACCCTGGACCCACCCAGATAATCCAGGAAAATTTTCTCTTTCCAAAATCTTTAACTTAATCACATCTGCCAAGGCCCCTTTGTCATATGCCACAGCATATTCATAGTTTAGGGGATTAGGACATGGGTATATTAGGATTGGGGAGCGGGGAGATAGCAGAAGCATATTTAACTGTAGTAGAAACCATAAATAATAAACCCATTGTCCTAAAAAGACTGAGGTTCACAGAGGTAAAGTGAGTCTTTTGGAACATGTGTGCAATTGGCAAGGTAAGAATTTGAACTTAAATTGGTCTAACTTCAAAGTCTGTTTTTCCACCTTACCACAGCACTTAGCCTCCAGGAAACTGTCAATGACAGATAACCCCATGTGGCCCATTCAAATGGATAAATAGCCAAATCCAAATGACTAATCACCGGGGAAGTTTTCAAGACTGACTTGGTGATTCTCTGGGTTGGTGGGAAAAGGCTATGGATGACCTGACACCCTGAATCTTTAAAATATCAAAAAATATATGGTTGGAAGTTATTAATTACTAATGACTCTAACTCAAGATAAAAAAAAAAAAATGTTTCTCCTTCTCAGGAGCCAGGCACAGTGTGGGGGTGGGGTGGGGGTTGGGGCTGAGTTAGGGAGTCAGGCAGATGTGGATTCAAGTCCCATCTGTTCTGACCAGTCACAAGCAGGTTATTTCGTTAGAAAACAGGGGCAGTGATGTTGTGTTGGGACAAGTCAGTGAGGCAACGCCCGTGTGGTGGCCAACATGACATCCAGCATACACTAGGAGCTCAAAATATTTGACATTTCAATTTCCTCTCCTCTGTCCTAACTCAAGTTAAGAGTGAGAAACAGAGAGACCTGGGCTTCATGTGAAGAAAGACCGCTAGCTCGGCAACTCATCTTTAAAAAACAGGCTACTCCCGCTTGGCTATGCTCAGCACTTGGCTGAAGCCCTTGACTTGAGGCCTTGATTTGAGGCAGACAAAGGATGGAAAGCAGGCTGGGGACGGGAAAAACGCAGGCCCTGTCAGGCAAAGAGAGGATAAACACAACGCCCAGGGCAAGTGGTGGTGGGCCTTTGTCAGGAATGCTCGAGGGAGCAGGGAGGTCTTCTGAACTCCGAAGGCCTTGGCTGCTCTCCAAGCAAGGCCGGATGCCACAGACCCTTTTAGTCAGCTGTGTGCCGGCCCTTGGCAATCCACTGGGACCTTCTCAGGAAACCTAGGGCTTTGAGTTGGGCAGGAGGTTAATCAAGCCACCTCCCCATTCTGGAAAGCCATTTCTAAAACCCTGTTTTGCAAGCCATGCAAGCACTAAACTGCAGAAAACCAGATAAAGAAGATGCTTGGGGTAGGACCTGCCTTACCTGTAAACAAGGTCACTGGCGGCATGCAGGGTGGTGGTTTGGAGGGTGATGGGCTGAGTTTCAAACCCACAGAGATGCCCTTCCTTTGTTGTCACACCTAAAATTTCACCTGGACTCTCTTTGAGTGTAAATCAATATAGCTATTTTGGAGGGCAATCTGGCAGTGTCTATGCAAATGGACAATACCCATATTCCTTGAGCTGGTAATATTACCCTAGGTAGCTAACCTACAGAAATACTCACAGTAGAAAACTATACATACATAAAAATTAGAAAGAAAAAGTTCACCATAACATGTTTTTAATAATGAAAGATTACAAATAAACATACATATGCATCAATAGGAAAATAGTTTGGATAAATTACAGTATATTCATACTACAGAATGACATCATTAAAATAATATGGTAGATCCAAATGTTCTGATATTGAGAGATTTCCAATCATTTTTAAATGAAAAGCATACACATGCAAGTCTCAAAATAATAGATATAGCAATGGTCCTGCAAATGAGGAATGACAGATGCATACTTGGATTTACACATACATGTGATATAAATAATGATAAAAATAATTGGGAAAGATGCACACCAGTAACAGTGATTATCTCTGGGAAGGTAAGTAAGATGCAGGATGCTAAGGGCAGATTGTCATGTTTTACTCCACATGATTTTTTTTCTAAAAGAATAACTTCGTATATTATTTATGTAACTTATAAAATAATAAATTTTAAAAAATAAAACTCTTTTCTAAAGATGATAAGAAGAGGTTCAGTAGGTAGATGCAAAGTCCTTCATTTCTCAGATGGGGAGAGCAGGCAGAGACAAGGCCACCCAGTGGGCTCAGAGAGTTGAGCCAGAGCTTCTGGCCCCCCGTCCAGAGCTATTTCCACCACCTTCAAAGTGTGGAGTCCTTGTTATGAAGGCAAATTCCCAGTAGATAGCAGGAGAACTTTAATTACTATCAGGCTTCTGGGGCGATGTGCTGTGGAGGCCTGGATGGAGATGCTACTCCTGCCTCTGGCTGGCCTGGGGCTGCAGCCAAGTCACCTTTTCCCACGGAACCTCTGATCTCTTACCTGCAATGTGGAGACACCACTACCTCCCTCACGGATACATTATGAGCACCAAAGATTAACTCCCCTTACCCCTTTCTAAAAACTACTCAGCCACGGCCTTTCTTTTCTAAAAGAGATACCACTTCTAGAAAAGTTGAGAGACAAATAGGCTGAGTGTGTCCTATAGCTCGGTGTTAATATTTCTGCTCTGATAAAGTCTGAAAACATCCTTTTTAATTCAATGCCACCCCCTCCCCTCTGATTTTCTGAATGCCTCTAGCTCCTTCCTACTTATCAGGAGGAACAAGAAATATACGTTTGGATCATCAGGAACCAAGAGTTCAATGTGTTCCCACATCTATGAGGCCCGAAGCCAGGGGATCAGCTGCAGAAAAAGAAGCATGTAAGGGAAGATGCTCCTTGGAGTAAAAATGAAGGACCCAGTGTTCTTCTGAAGCTTGCAAGGAGAACAACTAGCCCAAGTTCATGCAGAGGAGGCAGCCTTGACAAGGTGAACTGATAGTGATTGGCTGGCTCCAAAAATTTCTCCCAACCAGCCTGCCTTAGATTCCTGGAATTCCACCATTAATCCTTCCAGTTAAGTCTTTGAAGGGTGTGTAAGTATATAAATGCTTCTCATGGAGGAATAAGAAAATTTAATCCAAGTGAATAAGCATCTACTGACAGTTGGGATGTCAAAGGATGGACTAGATACTTTCCTGCCCTCCAGGAGCTTATAGCTCATTAGGAGCTGTAAGATGTGTGCCAGATAACTTCAAACAAAAGGGAGAACTCAAAAATATGGTAAAAGAGGACAGTTTCATAATTGTTCTCACCTCTGTGTATTTTATTAAGAGCTCAACTGCAGTACACATCATCTTGGGGAGCATCTATCAAAATCATCCAAAATTTTGTGTTTTATTTGAAATATCAGAGTTAGGCACAGATGTTTTCTTACATCATGAATTTCTTTGTAAAGTGTTTGATAAAGATCGGTCTGACAGTTTTGTGGATGATGGGTAAAAATGAGCAAGGCGAGAGGCCAGAAAGAAAAAAAAAAAAGATGAAAAGCTAATGTGAAAGATTTTAGAGAGTTAGAAATGACAGATTGTGAAAGTATATGGCAGGGGAAGGTAGACTCTGGAGAATATGAAAAGATCCAAGGATAAATAAAATGTGGTATATCCATATAATTAAAGATTATTTAGCAATAAAAATGAATAAAGTACTGATACATGCTACAACATAGATGAACTTTTAATACATTATTCCAAGTGAAGGAAGCTGATCATAAAAGACAACATATTGTATGATTCCATTTATATGAACTGTCCAGAACAGGCAAAAGCCATAGAGACAGAAAGTAGATTAGTGTTTGGGGACAAGCAAATGGAGAGTGGCTACTAATGGTTAAGATATTTTTTTCTGGGCTTATGAAATATTTTAGAAGTAGATAGTGGTGACTGTTGCATGAGTTTGTGATTATACTTTAAAAAAACACTGATTTGTACACTTTCTTTAAAAGGGTGAATTTTTATGACATGTGAATTATTGCTTAATAAAAAAATGAACAAGGTAGAGAGGGTAAAAGATCAATGTTCAGGTCACGGGAGAGGAAATGTGGTTCTGTGTTTCTTCAGGAGAACCAAGGCCAAAGTCAATGTAGCTAGTCTATTGGGAGTAAGGCAGAGGGATAACACTTAAGACTAGAAAGTAGGCGGAAGGAGACCATGTGTGCCCTTTAGGATACATTAAACAGCTTGGTCTTTATCCTCAGAATAAAGAGATGTCGGTGAGAGTTTCATGTGTGCTACAGATTCACTTTGCCCATACAAGACAGTGTGAATTGGAGGAAGTAAAGGAGAGTGTAGAGGGTGACCCATCATATAGGTCAAAATAAAAGATGTCAGGTCAAGAGAAGGTCATGAGGTGGGGCTGAAGACAAGGAGAGAAGGGGCTATGACTCATGTTTGGAGCATGGGTGATGGAGAAGATACTGAGTTCACTAACCAGGAAGAGCAGCAACTTTGGGCAAATAGAACAAGTCTGTTTTGCAGAGACATTTAGTTAGCACCTACTATGTGCCAGAGACTGAACAAGACATGTTGTATCTATATTTCTATTAATGGTCAAAACAAACCAATGAGATCAGTTTTATTATTCTCCCTACTGTTCAGGATGGGAAACTGAGGCTCAAAGGAACCCTGTAACTGGCACAAATACAAAGAGATGGTAAGGGGCATCACAGAGATTCAAATACAGGTTTGTCTGACACCAAGGTTCTCTGCCACTTTGCTCTACACTACAATGCTTCTAGGACAGGGCTGGCAAGTGACTTTCAACACACACCCAGCTCTGATCTGTTAGCTGCGACTTTCTACAGCACTGGGTCGAGACAAGTGCTAAGTCTTAACCCTAGCCTAGTGGAAAAACAGACTATTATTGATCAGGATTGTGAGGCATGGCACAGAAAGAGGCAGCAGTGGGGACAGCACACCATACTTGCAATTCCTGCTCTATGAGTTCAGAGGGGGAAAAACAACATTTAGCTGAAGGAATTAAAAATGAATACTTAGGAACTACCAATGCACCCAACAATAGATGAATCTCACAAATGTTGAAGAAACAAGAGTGCATACCATATCAAGGCTGAGAACCCTTCTCTGTGAAAGGTCACATAATGAATCTGTTAGTTATTTTTTGGGGGGTGGGGGTAGGGGTGCAGACAATCTCTATAGCAATCACTCAACTTTGTCATCGTAGCATGAAATCAGCTGTAGACAAAAACTAAACCAATGAGCTTGGCTCTGTGCCAAGAAAACTATTTATGAACACTGAAATTGGAATTTCATATACTTTTTATGAGTCATAAAATATCACTCTCCTTTTGATTTTCTTTCCAGCTATTTAAAAATGTAAAAACCATTCTTTACTCACAAGTCACACAAAAAGAGGCAATGGGCTATATTTGGTCCAAAGGCTATAGTTTTCTGTCCCCTATACTATATGGATTCATTTATAAAATAAGTCAAGAATTGGCAAAATTCATTAATTATGATTGATATCATACCAGTGGCTGCCTATGGGTAGATGGGGGCATACTGGTAAGGATCAGGAGGGAACTTTCTGGAGTGATGAAAATGGTCTTAGTTACATGAATGGATATTTAACTGCATGGAAATGTACACTTAAGAGCTGTGCCTTTTCATGAATGTCACTTTAACTTCAATTTAACACTGTTGCTTTGAATTAAAACACTGGGTGGGGGTGGCAGGAAATGGCTACCTAGAGAAGGTGCCATTTGAATAAACCTTGAAGAATGAATTCAGCCTCCAAGAACAGAAATGGGAATAAAGAAAAAGTTCGATCAGGCTCAAACACTAACCAAAAATGAGGGGAAAAATTGTATTTGGCAAGAAGCAATGAGTGCATCCCCTCATCCACATGTCTTATTTTCCAAAAGCTCTCGCTCAGAAATAATTGCCTTGTACAATAATTGGGGGACAAAGTCTGGGAGCTGATACAAGTGGAGCTGGGTGCAATTTGGGGAGATTAGTTACGCTCAGCTCCCTCCTATCAATTCCAGCGGCTCAGAAGTTCCTGACCTGTTGCTTGGCATATTGTGAAAACAGCTTTTATTTACTGCACTTCCATTAAAAGATGAAATCCACGAACAGGGGCTCACAAGCCAGAAAATCACCGTTTACGTCTCCACTTATCTCCTGTCAGCGGCCAAGAACCTCGTCTCCTCGGCGCCTAGGATCTGACTTCAACTGCCAGCTTCAGGGCTGCCTGGGAATATTGGTAAGAAGCCCGAATCCAAGCAGTGAGATTGGGCTGCCTGGAAAGGCTGGACTGGGTCACAATGGAAGCCCTTGGAAGGTGAGTAAGCAGCCAGGCTCTGTAGGACCCTGCTGGGTGGCAAGAGGAGGGATAGATGCAGAGTCAGGTTTCACCCAGAACTCAAGGTGTCCTGGGAAGTGTGATAGAGTGGAGGAAATACTGGAATGGTGATTCAAAGACAAGATAACCTTCATGTGAGTGAAACCCTAGTTCTTTTTCAGCATAACACATGTCTGAGCCTAACCAAGGCAGATCTCCGCTTATCTGTCAGTTTTGCAGCTGGATGAATGACTGGAACTGCGGTACTAGTCCCTTTCCATCTCTGAGGCTCACTTTTCCACCTGTGATAAGAGAGGAGCAAACTGAGCCATCCTTCTCTGCTCTATCATTCTGTTGTTCCAACCTTCGTTCTCTTGTTAACTTGATGAATAACTTTAAGCAAGTCATTTCCTCTGGGTCCTGGACACCACATTACACGCTGTGAGAGCTGAAGGTGACAATCTCTACAGACACTCCCAGATTTAGAGTTCTCTGCTCTTGCCTGCTTAGAAGACCCAGGACATTTTTGTCACTATTCCTGTCAGATTGCACCTTGAGTTATGGTTAAGTACATTTCATTCCTCTCATCCACACTTCTTCTAGCCTGAATGCTCCTTAAGGGTAATGATCCCATAGTTCTTAGCAAAGAGGATGGATGTATGGATGAATGGATGGATGGATGGATGGGTGGGTGGAGAAGTAGAAGGACAGATAGGTAGATGGCTGATGGATTAATCAGTGGTAGGATGACAAGTAGATGAAAGGGAGTTTGGGAATTTTAGAGAACAGAAAACAGGAGGAAAGACATCCATCCACAGGCAATATCTCAACATCCCATTTACTACTACAGCTCAGTCTCAGTATAGTGAGTGCTCGTTGTGTTAAATTCCACTATATGTATTTTCATAATTTCCGAAGCTTTCCAAAGCCCTTACTTGAGAAAAGAGACCATAGCGTTCCTTTTATTTTAGAGTAAGCTATGATTATAAGCATACATTATGTCTATTAATATGCTAACCGTGAAAAGAACATAAGGGAATATGTGATCCCTTCTCCTATTGGGAATCATAACTCAGACCCAGAAAAGCATGCAGTGTAAAAAGTAAAAGAATTAAAAATTTTTACAAACTGTTTCTACATTATGTGGTCCAGTCGATAAGCATAGAATAAGATTTAAGCAGACATAAATATGCATGATGGGGAGTAGGGGGAGTAAGGGAGGACTAGATGGGAGAGAATTTCCAGGGAAGAGCTTTGGAAGATGCAAAGAAGTCAGGCAGGGGATGAGTGCAGAGAAATTGGGTGGGGGAGGGGGGCAGGAGTGGGAATCAGGGGTGGATAGAGGATACTGATAACTGCTTGATCAAGACCAAGGAAGGGGCAGGACAGTCCATGCTGGCTGGAGGTGGCTCAGTAAAGGAAGTACTAACCAACAGTTCAGAAATCTCTAGCCTTCTGCCTGCTCTCGAAAAGACAGAGGGAAGCACAGAAAGAGAGAGAAAGAGAGGGAATGGAAGAGGTGGAGAAGAGGGAGAGAGAGGTCAAAAAAGAGCTAAATAGAAAAAAAAAAAAAACAGAACTGTTCTACATCCAAGTGTGTTAGTCCTTGATTCACAAGTGACAAGGATGCCCAGGAGCTTTGGGACCAACCACCAATGAGCGGGATGGGGGCTGCTAATACATAAAGGGGACCATGGTACCCTTCTCAGAGTGACCAGTGCTCAGGCAAGTGCCCAGTGCTCAGGCAAGTGGAGCATCTGGAACCCTGTCTCTTCCTCCACTGCCAACTCTTGAGTTGCTAAGGTTACCTTCTCAACTGCCTAATTAGAGAAGCTGTCACTCTTTGACAAAGATCAGGAGGGAAGGAGAAAAAATAATGAAAGCAGACATCTCATACTCTTAGACAAGAAAAAAATAATAAAGCTCGTTTCACAATCCTAGAAACTCTGCCTACAGTCAAAGAAGACTGTCCTGTGCCTTCATCACAATCATCTTCTGTCACCAGCGTGGAGGAAGCTGGGAACGAGCAGCCATGCCCAGTGAACAGGGAGCTGCTGGCAGCAGCCAGCAAAGTTAAATGGGATGTGTTAAGATAGGCCAGTAAGGATGAATGGAGATTTGTACCCATTTTGCTGCCATGGTTTAGTAATTCTCAATGACCTGGAAACATAGCACCCTTCTTCACCAGCAGGGCTAAACCAAGCTGATGCAGACTTTGCACTGTGTCAAGACCCACCATTCTGGGGTCAGTACTCCTTTGGCCAGGATGAAGCATGATGTGCCCCCTGCATGTCTGGAGGAGAAAGCTGAGAAAGATATGGGCAAGGCGAAACAGAAAGGGACCAGGGGCACAAACGAGAAGGCAAGCTCTGTGAAGTCACAGGAACTGCAAGATCTCCAATGAATGTTCCTTCTCTGACATGTTCCTTCACTGAGATATCAACTCAATTCTTCAACTACTTTGGGCACCCCCAGCAGCATCTCCTCCTTAGACACCCACACACCTCATCCTTGTTGAGCCAAGACTACTTTCTTTCTAGGGCAAAGAAGGAGAGTACCTTGTGTTATGTGCAAGGGAACTCATTTTCAACAGCTACATTACTCTCTGCAAGAATGAGAGAAGCAGAGGAGCACTGGGCCAGGAGTCAGGATTTGATCCTGGCAAGCCGCCAACTCGCAGTGTGATGCTGGTCACATCCCTTGACCTCTCTGGGCCTCACAGCCCACAATCTGTTGATCTCCTGGTGTGGGTTGCCGATTAAATGGGAGAACAGGGAAAAAATCCTCCTGCCCAAGAAAATGAGCCGCTCAATGGCTGGATCTACGTTCTCTTCCGAGATCAATTCCAGCCCCTAAGAGAGGATCTAGTATACAAAAGGTGTTCAATAAATGCTCACTACATGGAATCAACACTTTGAATATTGTGTTATGATCTATATGTTTTCTTCATTCCACATACATCTTTTAGCACCTAATAAAGAAATGATTCTTGCCTATGCTGAGCTTATAATGTAGTAGAAAAAATAAATATCACATGGAAATAAACATAAAATTTAAATCTGTTTTTAAGTGCTACCAATAACAGGATCTTATGTACAAAACACGGAGACCAGCTCTAACCTGAGCAGTCAGGAAAGGCTTATCTGAAAAAATAACATTAATTTAGAAACTGAAAATATTAGCAGGAGTCAGCCAGACAAAAAGAAGTGGAGACAATACCTTTCTAGGCGGCAGAAGCAGCCTGTGCAAAGGCCCAGAGGCTGAAGGGAGATTGTTACATTAGAGGAATGTAAGGAGCCACAGAGAAAAACAAGATGACCATAGCACACAGAGTTTCTGTTCTTTACAGATTAGCTGCCTGTTTTCTGAAGGTTAACTAACACACAGAGTTTCTGTTCTTTAAAGATTAGCTTCCAGCTTGCTGAAGATTAGCTGAAGGTCTGCCAAAGAAGTCTGCCTGACAACAGGTCTGCGACCCCATCAGTCATGCCACATTTCCCCCTCCCCATCCCCTGATTAG
This sequence comes from Macroglossus sobrinus, assembly GCA_004027375.1. Lineage (NCBI taxonomy): Eukaryota > Metazoa > Chordata > Mammalia > Chiroptera > Pteropodidae > Macroglossus > Macroglossus sobrinus. Next base: position 11,899 of record PVKZ01004636.1, on the reverse strand, counting down.
CTGCTCACTTGCCCACAAGTATCCACCCTGCTTTGGTGTGTATATATATATCCCCATTTTTTCAATAAAGTTGGAGGCTTGATCAGAATACTGTCTTGCCTCCGCTCCTCTTTCTCGCCCATTTTCTTTCATGTTGGATCCTCCTCGCCCCCCCCCCCCACGAATAACTAGCTCCCGCGGGTCGGGACAGAGGAACTGAAAGGGAAAAGTGGAGCACATAGGGACAGCCAGCTGCAGGATGTAACAATGGCGATGTAAACAGGGTTCCAGCCAGGAGGTCAACGCACTTCCTAGAATTACGTCCCTAAAGCAAAGGCTTTCTTTCTGGAAAGAGATGCCGGCTCCTAACCCTTTTGAGCAGTCCACATCATCACCTTTGCCCGGCAAAACAGAAGTCATTCAGTCCTGTAGCGACCTCCACAAATCACCCTCTCTTCTACACAGGTCTTTCCAGAGCCCTGGACTTAAATGGTCTGTTTTGCCACAAAGGCTGGCACTGAAAAGGATCCTGGAGATCACCCAGCCCCGTGGTATATAAACAGCACCTCGCAGAGCTCTAGGATTGAAATAGACATCTCTAGGACCACTTAGGGACTGAAGGAAGAGAAGACCTGTGGTGTCCTCTCAGCCAGGGCAATTCTTCCCTGGAGGTTTCACAGTGAGTTGCCCAAGATTCCATTTATAAGGAAGCTTTTGTTGCTACAAGAGGATTTAAAAGCCACTATCATCTTACAGATGAAGACGTCGAGGTCCCTGATGAGGACAGGTATAGCTTTTGCTACTTGGCAACCATCTTAGTATCAGCTCCTAGACGCACCTTTCAAAATACAGCTCTCCCCATATCCATGTGCAGCCTGGAGAGAATTTCGATTCGAGTGTCCTCTTTTTCTCTAGATGTGGGGTAAATAGGTGGCCACTTTGGGACAATGAACATTGAAGAGAAAGAGGAAAGGATGGATACTCTTGGAGCTCCCTTACCCTGAGTGGGATGTTTGGATCCCCAGAGCTGCCCTTTCTAACCTTGCTTCTTCTACTTCCATCCTTCTGTGCACTATCCCAAACTCTTCCCAGAAAATCCCTTTGCTTAAATAGTTGTTTTCTATTGCTTGCAACCCCACCCCCAGCCCTGCACCCAAAGAGCTTGAGAATGTATGGATGACTTGCTCAAGGCACTCAGAGAGTTAGAACAGTACCCAGGATTGCAATCGGAGCTCTACAACAACATCCTGGGGCTGCCTGGGCTGGTGACTATTTGCAGCTCCATGTTAGCTGAATCCTTAATCTCCAGTTTCCTGCTCTGTCTTTCTAGCCTCTTCCCCTAAATTTCATGGATCCATAAAATATAGCCATATACCTTCCTCTCTTTATCCTCCAACAGAAACTTATAGGCTATTCTGCCCTCGGGGTCCTTCCCTGTAAATCTGACATCAGCCACTCCTCACTGGCCATAAAGTAATTTATTGAATGTGCAGGGAAACAAGTCCAGATATTATGCCAGGAGCTGGAACTCAAGCCAAATGAAAACAGGATAAATTCTTAACTGCTTCCTTACTGTGCTACTGCAAAGGATGTATGTGCCTCTCTTCCACCTGAGCAAGAATTAAAGCAATCTTTTGCTGTTTTCCCTGCTTCAGAGAGCGCCTGTGAGTATCCTGTTTCTGCATGGCTTTTCCCTTTGCTCACAATCTAAAGGCAATTCAATTTCCTATATAAAGGAAGCAGCAAAAGGGACTACAGTGTTGAGAGCTTTCAGCTTGCTCACTGACTATAGAGCTGTTTGCAAAAGTAGCAGAAGTCACTCCTCCCAAGGCACTTGAAGGAGATGGGAACACATGAGCCTAATCACATTATACTGCAGCTTGACCAAGCAATCATTAATTTTATTGCAGAGAAGGAAAATGGAAACGACAGAGACAACTCTAACTCATCCGTTCCCCAACTTAAACTCGGGACTCAGGCACTAGCTGCGGGGCAAACGGAACAGAGGTGAATGCCCAAGGGTCGTGAAGGAAATGGGTTCTTTGTGTCCTGCAGCCCCTTTAAGAGTAGAAGGGCATGTGCACACACTTAGTCTAACTTAGCTCCAGCCATCTACCACGTTTCCCTGCAGCCTCCTCGGACTTGCTGTGATGGGGACCAAGGGGGAGGAATCTCTTAAACTGCAGGGCCTCGTCCTTTATTTGTGTGTTCACTCGGTAGGCATTCACTGAGTACTAATTATGAAGCAGATGCTTTAAGAAGCAGTGTAGAACACAGTCCCTGTCCTCAAAAAGGTTATAGTCTAGACGAGCCGGCAGGCAACAAACATGACAAACATATCCAGGCGCAATCTAGATCAAATGGTCAGGGAGGGTTTCTACAGGGGGCCTCTGGCAGGTGAGAGACAAATAGCATAGGTGAAAGGGGACAAAGACAGGGCCCCTCTAGGCAGTGGCTCTGATCCCAGCTGTAGATTAGAATCCTTAAATCACCTGGAGAGATTAAAAGCAAAACAGTACAGTAATGCTTAACTGTTCTGATTTAATTGGTTTTGGATAGGGCCCTGACTTTGTATTTTCATAGACTTTTTTTTTTTAAGACCCGTTTTAGGTTTACAAAAATACTGATGCAAAAGCCGAAAGAGCTCCCCTGTGTACACCACCCCTTCACACACACAGTTTCCCCCATTACTTACATCTTGTATTAGAATTTGTTACAACTCAATTGCCAATATGAATACATTATTATGAATTAGAGTCCATCGTTTACATGGGGTTCACTCTTTGTGGTGTGCATTCTATGGGTTTTAACAAATTTGAAAATGAGCCTATTCTGACTGTAACCCACGAAACAGTTTCACTGCTATAAAAATCCCGTGGGCTCCCCCTATTTGTCTCTTCCTCCCTTCCCCCCAAAGCCCTAACAGAGATCTTTTTCTTTTTCCCATAGTTTTGCCTTTTCTAGACTGTAATATATTTGAAATTGTATAGTGTACATCCTTTTCAAATTAGCTTCTTTTGCTTAGCATATGATTTTAAAGTTCCTCTATGTCTTTTTGAGGCTTTTTACCTCATTTCTTTTTATCACTGTCATCTAGATGCACTACAGTTTATTTACCCATTCGTCTATTGACAGACATCTTGTTTGCATCCAAGTTTTGGAAAGTTTAAATTAAGCCGCTGTAAACATTCGTGTGCAGGTTATTGTGTGGACATACATTTTCAGCTCCACTTGAATAAATACCAAGGAATGTAACTGATGGATCATATGGTAAGAATATGTTTAGTTTTATAAGAAACTGCCAAACTGTCTAACTCCCATTTATAGTCATTTGTTTTGCCTAGGGTAGCTTCCAGGTCCTGGCATTTTTAAAAGCTTCCTAATATTCTAATGTACAGCTAAAGGTTGAATATCTTGTAGTTTTTGGTTGGAGACCATGTATTTTATTACAAGCACAATGGGAAGTCACTGTGAATTTAAGCAAAGAGGCATGATTTGATGCTCAAGTTTATAAAGTCATTCTGACAACGTGGGAATGGATGAGAAAGGGCTGGAAGGGGACAAAGAGCAAGACTGAATCTGACAGACCCGTGAAAAGTCTATGGCTTACATGTCAGAGGTGAGAGTAACTTGTACCAGGATAAAGATATGAAGAAATGGATGGATTCAAAAGATATGTTGGGAGGAAACTTAAAAAGCTTTGGTGATAGGTTAAACACTGAAATGTGGGGGAAATGAAGGGAGAAATCCAAAGATTACAAGAGACATTTCCAATCTTGTTCCAGAAGCAAATTTAAGTCTACCTCGCAGATAGGCACTAAAGGTAACTCACCTGTCTTTTCTGCCTTCCTTCTCTCCCTTCTCCTTCCTCCTCCTCCTTCTTTTTCACTTTTTTTGTTTTGTGTTGTTTTAAAATAAGAAATCCTCTTGACTCAAGACGAATTGCTATTTTAAAGCACCAGGAAACCCTTGCAAGCTAATTGAGCATATGTCCTTAAGGTCAATCTCAAGAAGGTACATGATATTTTGGGAATAAGGTTAACTGGGCTCAAATAGATGCCTTTCCTTGTCAGTTACAGCCTAGGGTTGAAATCTGAGAAGGGATGATCTCTTAAGAAGGCTTATCATTCTTGAAACTTTTCTTCTGAAACTCTCCAGCAGATGTTCCCAACCCCCTAAGGGGAAAAGCTTTAAATACAGGGCTGGTGATGAATATGTGCAAGTGCAGCGGAGGTTGGGAAAGAGGATCCCAGGGGAGATGCGGAAAAAGAGCTTGAAATATTTAGCAAAAGAGGATTAAGACCCCCAGATCTTTTTTTACCAGCTGCTCTCAAAATCCAGCCTCACACTGAAAATCAAGGTCATAGCCAGATTTGTACAATATGCATCAAGTGGTCATGGAGGCCTCAGAAGTCTTCTAGGACATTTGGAATCACATATGACAGCAAGGGTGTGGAGCCTCTGACACTAGAAGGTGGGACAGCTGCACCCTGTAAGGCCCCAGCTACCTCTTCTCTCCTTTGCTCCAAATACCAGCCGGGAACATCTAGTTCTGACCAGAGGTAGCCAGCTATGAGCTGTGCGTGGGGCCACGTTAGTCAACAAGGGGTGTACACTGGTTTCTCTGGTCAGGACAGACAGACAGGAGAGACTATTGCTCAGGGATGCTAACCAGAATTCAAAGCTGTGGGGAGCAGGTAGACCGAGAGAGATGTGGAGAAACAAGAACACAGACAGACAGACACACAGAGTGAGGCAGAGAGAGAGAGAAAACAGGAAACCTTAAAGAGAAAAAAGAAAAGGAGAGAAAAGAGAGGAGATTAAAGAGATAAAGGAGAAAGTGGGAATGAAGAGGAAACGGCAGAGGAAAGAGAAGAATGAGAGAAGGATGGAGGAGTCAAGAGAGGAGTGATTTTTGCATCCCATTCTCACCCCATCGCTCACAGGGGAGAGCTTCCAGGAGCTCTCCCTCGAAGAAAAATTCATAAATCTTCCATTAAACAACTATGAAAGCTCATAGCGCATTCACTATAAAACAACTATGAAAGCTCAAACCTGCGCATTCACATCAGGCAGCTCCGTCTGACCTGTCTCCCGAGGAGTGAGAACTGTTGGGGCTCCTCTTTCTAAGGCCCAGCTGTGGGATAAACCCGCTCTGGGCAGGGAGCGGGGAAAGTGAGAAGGGAAAAGAAAAGGCATGGCTGAGCAAGGACCTAGCCGGGCAGGGAATTCCTACCAGTGAGTGTCATTAATGGATTATTCTTAGACACCCTAGACTATGAGATATACTAGACTTTGCACAAGAAAGATCACAAAACAATATTTTTATTAGCAGACCTTTATCCTATCTTTTATTAGAGTTCTAAGAGTAAATTGCTGTGAATGTTCTTCCGACAACTGGGTCCCTTTGAAGTTAGTGGCTAAAGAGCCTTGTCCGAATGTCAGTTCTACCAACATTTACTGACACTTATTCAGTGACAGGCCCTGTACTAGTAACAGGGTCCATAAAAGACAAAACCTCATTCTTCCTCTTATAAGCAGTGCTGTCCAACAGAATTTTCTGCAGTGGTAGACCTGTTCTATATCTGTGCTGTTCCATACCGCAGCCTCTACCCAAATATGGCTATTACGTAAAATTAAATTAAAAAAATAAAGTGAAATTTAAAATTCAATCCCAGAGTCTTGCCACTCACACTTCAAATGGCTAGTGGCTACTGTACTGGACTATGCAGATAGAGAATGAGATAAGACACGGACGTACATATTTTAATATCAGAGAGGTGGCGTAAGAGGGATATAAAGAAAATTTTCTGAATAAAGTTTTTCAAATATGAATTAGGGGTGGAAGTAAAGACAAAGAAGCAATAAGAATGACAGTTTTCATCAAGAAAGTAGCTTCTGAAGCATAGAGAGGATGCTCCCAGCAGAAAAGCAAGGGAACAAAGACATGGGTGACAAAGGGCACAGCTGAGTTAATTCATAAAAATGTGAAAGCAGAGCTTGTTTCCTGGGAGCAGTAAAAACAAACAAACAAACAGTGTGGCTAAAGGGTAAGCAGAGAAATAGCGGGGGAGAAGCATGATAAAAGCAGGTTCTGCGCTCAGGTGGAGAGCTCAGATGCCAAGAAGTTTGCTATGACTCCTGTAAGCAGCGAGAAACCACAGAGGATTCCAGTGAGGGAGAAATGACCGTTGGGAGTGATCCTCAGACAGTATACAAAGCACCTACTCACAGGAAGAAACTGGCACCGTGTTGCAAGAGGCTGGGAGAGAGATGTTATAACACGTGTGAGACTGGGGGGAATGAGGAAGGAGCAGCTGCTACTGGATTACAAGACAACAGGGCTGTAAGGAAGCCCTATTTTGCCTGAAATGAGAATGGCATACATAAGTCTAATGATAATCGTGGAAGGCAGATCTCTAAAGTCATTTCCTGAGCCAATGTTTTTGCAGAGGAAGAATCATCCCAGGAAGGTGAGATTTTTCACAGGCACTTGTCAGCCCATTAACCTCTACTGCAGGATTCCTTCACGAGATACCACCTTCATTGTGTCCCCTCATAAGCCACCAGCGGCTTATCATTCATTGAGAATGGTGTAGAAAAAAGGAAGCAGGAAAAAAAAAGAGCAAAATAAGATAGATAGAAGAGGTATTTTTTTAAAATGTGCTGGAGAAGTCAGAACAAATTCCTAGCCATTCCTGCTGGAGATTTTATGGGGCGAGACGTCCTCAAAATGGATTCTGAATTATACTCCGCACCTCATAAAGCACAGAAACTCTTGGCAGGCAGCTCACAGGCACTGCCCTCTCGTTACCTGCCCACCTTCCCCAGCAGGTAGGCATGCTGGGAGATACAGGGCTTTGCAGGCAGCCCAGTGAAGGAGAAAGAACACAAGACCAGGAGGTGGCTTGAGCTCTGCGTCCATAAGCGGTCTCAGCCCCGCGACTGTAGGCAAGGTAGTGGCCTTCTCTGGGCCTTGGCCTGCCTCTGTGTAGTGAGAAGGCAGGTCTGGATGGGCCTGAGGTCCCTGAGAGCTCAAAGTTCGGAAGGTCTGGAGTTTGGCGGATGGAAACAGAGTTACAGAGAGGCCTTGCCAACCTATATGCACATACAGGAGCGGGGATGTGCGATGAGAGCAAAGAGGGCTTGCAGGGGAAATCTTGCTCCCTCATAAGATTATAAAAAGATCAGGCGTGCTTACAGATTAAAAAAAAAAGTCTTTGATACGGTTTAATTGCTTTTTTTAAAAAATATTGAAAAACCATACCAGAATAAAGAGATATTTGGAATGGCATTCAGGAAGTCAAGGTGATTTGGGAATCACACAGCAGCTCTACCTTGCTCAGCATCCTGTGCCAGGTCACTTCACTATTTGAACCACATTTTTCTCATCTGTGAAACCAGAAGTGTCAGGGTGTGTCCTCAAAAGGCCACCCAAGATGGCAACAAAAAAGGATCAATGGCAATTGTTGTGGAGTCCCAGGAGGGACCAAGAACACTAATGACTTGAGTTCCTGACTCTGAAATTCAGTTTCCCCCTTTTTATTTTTTTTAATCATTTTTCCCAGCCTAGTTGAGATATAATTGACATATAACGTTGTGTAAATTTAAGGTACGCGATAGGTTGACCTGATACACTTCTATACGGCATAATGATTACCACCACAGCATTTACTAACACCTCCATCATGTCACATAATTTCATTCTTGTGGTGAGAATAGTTAAGCTCAACTTGCAAGTACATAATACAACAGTCTCTTTGACCAGTATCTCCCCATTTCCCCCATCCCCCAGTAACCTCCATTCTAGTCTCTGTTTCTATGAATTTGGCTTTTTGGGATTCTACATATACGTGATATCATACAGTATCTATTTTTCTCTGATTTCTTTCACCTAGCATAATGCCCTTAAGGTCCATGCACATTGTCCCAAATAGCAGGATTTCCCCTTTTCTCACAGCTAAATAATATTCCAGTGTATGTTTATACCACACATCTTTCTCCATTCGTCCACTGATTGACACAGATTTGTGTCCATATCTTGGGTACTATAAATAATGCTTCAGCAAACATGGAAGCGGGGGCACATCTCTCTTCAAGATCCTGTTTTCATTTCCTTTGGATATATACTCAGAGGTGGGATTGCTGGATCACTTGGCAGTTCTGTTTTTTATTTTTTGAGGAATCTCCATACTGTGTCTCATAGTGGCTGCAGCAATGTACATTTGCACCAACAGTGCAAATGGAATCTCTTCCCCTCTTCTTTAAATTGGGGTTCTGGGCAAAATGCTATCTAAAGTCTCAACCCCTAAAATTTCTAAAATATCATAAAAGCTTTCAGCGAGCCTTCTCTCTGTGGTCCCTGGCTTAACCAGTGCTTTCTGGGATTTCTGTGAAACATCACAAGCCCTGGGTTGCTCACACTAGCAAGAAGCTTCCTCTCCAGCATCCTTAGGACTTATGCACATTCCCACACAGCTAGCTTGCTTCCCAAACCTGGTTACGCCTGTTGTGTTTCTTACCACCATAAAATTTAATAAAATTTAAAAATTTATGAGCATCAAAAGAAAGCAGTATCTTTGAGGACTGAGCTGATTTTGCTGTAAAATTAAAGAAAGTAGCTTACTTATTGCTACTGAGTTAGGTCAAGTGTGACAACTCTAAAAATATAGAAAGGAATCATAAAACTTTAGAAGAATTGCTTGGCAAGCATCTCTAAGTTCTCAGTCCCCTTCAGTGAAACACTGGAGATCATTTCTGGTGCATCATGAGCATGGTTTATGCAAGAAAGATATCATGGAACTCCAATCAGCTGACCCAGACTCAGAGAAGAGGCCCTTGGCCCATATCAAACAACTGGCAAATGTATACACATTAATGTATTTTAACTTAAAAATAAAATGTTTTAGGTACATTATTATTTTTTATGATTCCCTGCTTTAATAGACTTTTTCTATTAACTGACTGTCAATCCACACGGCTTCATAAAGGAGGGTTTTTAAGGTAAGCACCTCAGCCTAAACCCAGGTAACCCTCTCCTGAATAGTCTTTCTCCCCATTCAAGCCTGAAAAAAAGTCAAAAAAGAAGAGAATAACCGCTTTATCAATCATATCAAATACTGCAACAGGAAGAAAGAGACACCCACTCAACCCCGACTATTGTGATAATTATTCCCTTTCTGGCTTCTCCATTGCTGGGTTTAGTTTCTCCTTTTAGTTCTCTGGACAGAAAAATTATTTTCATATTCTCTTTCTCATATGTATCTGTATATAAGTATCTCTGTGTGTATATATAGGTATGTGTATGTGTTATGTACATACATATACACATATATACATTTATACATACTCTTAGATATATACATGTGTGTATATGTGTGTATATATGTATGTGTGTGCATACATACACACACATATATGTGTGTATATATACATATATATATTAAGGGGTCAGTAAAGAAGAGGACTTCCTGCCTGGAGGCCTGGAGAAAAACTTAAGGTAGATTCTAAAGCCTGACCATGCATGAGGTGGTTTTGTGAAATTGGCTTACTATTAAATATTAGTGAGCTTTCTCCATCACACTACTTCATAAAATATTATAGCAGGAAGATTAACCATCTTCTTTCCAATATGTCATACCTGGGGCATGGAGGACGATACTACAGTCCAGGCATAGTATCTCGCTTGTAGAACATCTTTTTTAAGCTGTGGAATCTTTAGTTCCAATGAAACTGGAGTTCCAGTGTTAGAGACAGAAGGAGCATGTCTCTTTAGCTGAGGCCCAGAGTAATTCGTAATCCTCTTATCTACATGGAACCAAGTTTGAAAAACCTATGCCCTAATGAAAAGATAATTTAATATTCCTGAGCTGCCTGCAAAAGATCCTGCAGAGTAACCTTGGACATGTCACTTCCTCTTTGTTGCATCACTAAAGGCGGCTGTTGAGGCACATATTTACTCCATAGTCCACAAGGATCCCAGAAAACTCTCTGTCATGATCAAAATAAAGTGGGAGAAGACACATTCACCTTTTCCTTTATATTCCTGAATGGTCTGTGTTCCTTTGTGAAAATTAAGGTTTAAAATGCAATAAGCATGCATGCGCTAGCTGCTAGAGTTACACATATTAAAGAGACACAATGTTTAACACAGAAAGCTTACAGACTTGCAAGAGAAACAGATAATTAATCACAATATCTCCATGAAAACATGGACTACAGTGAATATACAAAGTGCTTGTGAGATAACTGTTCTTGGGGGAGCAAAGGAAGTCATCTGGGAAGCAGCGAAGGTATATTCTAGCTAGATCTTAAAAGATGGGTTGAAGTTGAGGCAGGAAAGATATTTTAAATCTATATATATACATACATATATATATGTGTGTGTGTGTATATATATAGATAGATAGATATAAATATAGATATAGAGATAGAGATAGAGATAGAGATAGAGATAGAGATAGAGATAGAGATAGAGATAGAGATAGAGATAGAGATATAAAAGCGAAATCTGACAATTAAGTGGGCAAAATTTAAATTTTAAACGAATGTTTTTGTGTCAGTGGTTTGGCCAGATCAATGTTTCCCAAGGTGTGGTATGAGAGATAAATTGAAGCAGCATGTCAATTTATATAAATATATATGTAACTTCAATAGTTATATTACTTTTCCAGGCTATCTCCCATTTATAGCAAGTTATGCTGGTGGTCTATTTGTGATAGTAATATAAAGATTCCTCTCAAAAATAAATACAGCTAATCCCATTTACAATGTGACCTTGTGCAATTGACTTGAGCTCTCTGAATGGCCGTGTCTCCACCTATAATATGGAGATACTAAAAATACCCATGAAAATGAGTTCTCTTAAATCAAAAAATACATGTTATCCCAATAGACTGTGAACGCCTTGCATTTCTGTGCCCCCAGGGACTCAGCACAGGGTCTGGGATTGAAAACCCACTAAAAATGACTGCAATTGCTTAGCTCCAGGCAAGGAGAGCTTAAGATGAACAAGGGGTTTTAGGTGAACTGGTTAAATTCAGGGAATGAGAACAGAATTCACCTCCCATGCAAATCCCAGTTGATCTTAGTGGCTGATGAGGGCACTGCTTGAAAAGAGATCTGAAGGTGTGATTAAGTTATTGATTAGCAATGTCTGATCACACATATTTTCCATCTATCCATTCTTTCATTCAACAAATATTTATTGAGGGCCTACTATGTGATGGGCACAGCCACAGACATCTGGAATTCTGGTACTCGACAAGACTGGAAGGTTTCTCCTCTCTCATGGAGCCCAATCTTCCCCAGCTTCCTGGAACTGGCTCTGACAATACTGACTTTATCTTATATGAGGACGAGGAGGCACTGTCATAACTTTGAGGTCACATAACAAGTGAATGACAGAAACAGGACTAGAAGTCACAGCATTTGCTTCCCAATCCACCACAGTCTGATATTTAGCAAACTTGTAAAACCTAGTTTTTCCAAGGTTTGCAGCTGCCCTTTCTCAACCCACCTGCTGTCCTTCTTGGGGGTGGGGTGGCCTTCTCTTCCCTTGCTGGAAGTAGGGAACCAGGTGAAGGGGGTCATTTCCCTAGAGACCGCTACACTTTAGAGAGGGCAGGAGAATAAAGTGAAGACAGAAATGAAGGGAGGGAGGGACTGTAGGAGTCCTGCTATTGGCAGGCAGGTAATTGGTTACTTTGGGCAGTCTGCATCTCTGCTCTCCTTCCCTGGGGGAGGATGGAGGAAAAGTAATTGGAGAAGGTTCTCTAACAAATTAGGGTGAGACTGGGACTGAAAATGTGAGTTGCACCTGGGTCCAGAGCTGCAGGTTTGATCTTCTGAGGCCCCAAGAAGGACGAGGAGAGGAAGGAAGGAAGGAAGGAAGGAAGGAAGGAAGGAAGGAAGGAAGGAA